>VMDO01007761.1:54283-89036 GCA_007922755.1 Pedetes capensis | reverse complement strand
CAGTGCCACGTTTTAAACACAGGCCTGTCACTACACACTTTGGTTCATGACCACATGGACTACATGAGTGGCACAGGACATATCTGACATCTTTAGAGGTTTCTGACCAGTGGCACAGACTCCTCACTCAGAGAAGTGCTGCCAGGGAACCAAGCAAACCCTGTGCCTAATATCCTTCCACCTGGTACCACTCTTTGAGGGTTTATCTTTGTCCTGCTCTGCGCCTCCACCTTTTCAAGCTTGACCTTGAACCCCTGCCCTCTTGCCTTACTGGTCATTTCCAATAACAGCCAAGGTTACAGATCAGATGAAAGTAAAAACCACATTAATACAGATTTGCTTCTTGCAGATTGCTGGGTATGCTCAGTGACAAGAGGAAGCTTTGATTACAAATAGGGAGCTTGTGTTAAATACCTTTCCACTGTGGATTATTACTCCATAATGGGATTGATGTGCAGCCTGTTGTAGAGTTTCCTACCCTACACAAATCAGTTCTGTAAGAAAGAGATGCTTAGGTATGAAAAAATATCTCTATCCTTTACACTCTCTACCCTGTCTTCAGTGTCTCTCCCCATTCTCTCCTTTCTGTAGGTACACACACAGAGCATCCACAAACTGTATCCATTCTATTCACACACCTCACAGCTGCAGACATATGCATCTGACTATAAATACATACCAGCCCTTAGCCAGGGATTTGTCTCTTGCAATTGTTTGGCTATTAACTTGCCTTTCTGAATATAGTGGAAGCTAAGATTAAATATGAACCCCTCTTTCCTTCTTGCTTGAAACAAATGTACTCCTGAGAGAATGCTTCAGAAGGCAGAAAGTTCCCTGGGATTCCTGATATCCCCTTCCTGTGTATATGTTAGTTTGATTTTTGTCACAAGGCAGCAGAGCCTTTGTGATGAGAATAACTCATTAGGAAAGCCATGAAGAACAACCTTCAATGAAAATTTTGCTGCAAACTTGAAGTGTTATTCAGTGTTATCCTGTGTTACCAGGATGTGGACATTTAAGCTTGCTTAGAAGTCACCCAACACTTTCTAATGCTGAGCACTTCAATGTAGATTCTCACAGTTATTCCTCATAGCAACTCTCTAAGGTAAGACAGTTATAATTTCCATTTTATAGATGAGGAATCAGCAGCATCAAAAGAGCAAACTATGTATGATCAAGGCACACAGCAGTAAGTAATCAAGGTAGGATGCAAGTCCAGGTCTATCTGATGCCAAAATGTGTATGGTGGTTTCTGCATTCTGCAGCCTCTGACCCCTGACATCTCTTTGCACTTGGAGACAGATATGAGAGGGGTGTGATGACGGCTTATGTGTACTTAGAGTGCACAATATTTCACATATAGTAACATCACTACACTGTTCTCCAAGAACACTTAAACTCTGTCTGGGTAGCCTGTATAAAGGACCATCGTTTGGTTTATTTGGCAAATTAAAAAAACGGATGTACATGGAACATGGAGAATGGGACCAACCAAAACTTGTCAAAGTGTCATCGGAGCAAAGAATTCTTAGTCCCCACTGAAGAACCTTTATTCTCTTTGTTTTAAATAGTATTGTAGTGTAGTTGCCAACCATTTCTAAAGTCATTCACTCTCAATGGACATGCTCAAATATTTCTTAGAATCTTTTGTAGAGTATGTAGCATAGATTTTCACTTTCATAAGAATGGGAAATTTAGGAGTAGAAATAACTGGAGTATCTTAAAAGTACTGCACTTCTTCATGTTAGCTTCCAAAGTCTTAAACATCCCTTAGAAGATTTCGCAGAGGCTGTGATTTTCTGCCTAAAGAGAGGTCCGGGACAACTGTTTGGAATGTGATCTCTACCAGCCAGATGAATCTGGTGCAGGTAGTACACCCATGCGCCAGCATTTGCATTTTTGCATAGAAAAATTTGTAAAGAAAAAGATAGCTGACGAGTTTTGGTTCTGTAATTCAGTGGTAGAGATTTTGTAAAGTATCTTAAAGAATAATGATTCCTTCCCAGAAATTGATTAAGTAAAAGAAATGATGTCCAAGCAGTTCACATGAATGTAATAGTATGCACATTTAAATTCCAAAAATCCCCCATATACTTTTTCGGAACATATGTATTTTTATATTATGCAGTATACTTTTTTTGTTGTTGTTGTTGTACTAAGGATTGAACCCAGGGCCTTGCACTCGCATGCTTTGCAAGTACTCTACCACTGAGCTGCACCCCCAGCCCACTTTTTTACTTTTTGAGACAAGGTCTCAATAAATTACATAGACTTCCCCTGGTCTTGAACTTGTGATCCTCCTGCCCCTGCCTCCTGAGTCGCTGGTATTATAGGTGTGTGCCACCACGCCCAGCTCTATTTCATGCAGTATTCTACAAGTTTGAATTTATAATATCATAAAGAATTGGAAAACAAGAATTAAACTACTATTATGAGAAGATTAATAAGAGCAAGAAATAGAAACTGATAAACAGGATACAGAAGACAAAACTTAAATTTCCCATAAAATATTTGAAATGCTTAACATAAGGTGCAGAAAAGCCTCCCAATATCACATTTCAGTAGAACTTCTGGATATCTTCTGATTAAAATATTGCAGAATCTCAAATGATGTTAATGATGTTGACTTTGAATCTATATTTCAATCACAATGTCACGTCAGAAAAATAAAAGACTGGACTCTTCAGCCTATCACCTAAGGCCCTCTATGTTGTGGCCCAGGGTTGGCAGGCGCTTTTCTCTCAGGAAACAATGTACTCTGGTGCATGTGATCAGTACTACGGATTGTGTGGAGAGAAGTCTTAAGAGGGATTTGGAGACCACCATCAACATGACCGCCATTTCTCTGAGTGAAGACATTGATTAGTAATGGCTGCCACTGATGGGGACCTAACATAGTATCCACACACCCTGCATTTCCCAAATACAGGGTCAAGTCACATTTCCTAAATAATGCCCTACAGCCTTTTCCTCTACCCAGGCCCTTCTTAAAGTCCATGATTCCTATAGAACTATGCTTTCCTGTGTCTATGTTTCCCCTGTCTTATTTTGCCCCCATCTGGAACAACTCTTCATCATTTCTGCAAGCCAATTTCTCTTTTAATATCCCACTCAAGGGTCACCTGCTCTAAAAAGTCTTCTCCGAATGCCCCAGCCAGAAATCCTCTCCCCGTCTTTTGATGGTACTTCCTTGTGAATGTTCATCATGTCTTCCTTAAATGAAAGTCATTTATGTCCTTGCTTTCTCTTCTCTGCTGAACAACTGACTCCAGGAATGCAATAATGCTATCTGGATCATCTTTGAATCCATCACTGTGATTCACACAAAGATTCTCACTGAATGAAGTGTTTGCTGTAGGAATATATAAATACATGAATGGCAGGGGCTCAATATTTGTTGAATTAATGAATATAAGATTATTATTACTGCTCTCCTGCTATGTCACAAAGAGATTAAGTTATGTTTTGTAGGCTAGAAAGGAGGGCAAATATTTCAGAGGCTGTATTAGTAGCTAGACTCTAAGGAGTTAGGGATAAAGCACCAGCTCTTGAAGGCAGTGGAAGAGACAGAAAAGTAGATGGATGTGATTGGTGAGAGTGACACTTGAGACTTAGCAGAATTTTTTTGTCCTGAATTTGTCATCATGGCAGGTCAATATAAAGCTGATAAGCACAGTGGATTAGAGGATATGAAATAATATTTGAATGCATTAACTATCAACAAGCACAATCCTAAAGGAGCATTTTGTGTCTCTGTGTGCTGGGATACACAGAGCGTAAGGGGCGTTCAGAGATTCCACAAGATCTGAGATGTCTCCAAAAAAAGAAACTGATGATTCCCTCAAGACGAAAGAGAAAACATCACTGAATAAATAATACCTTTCAAGAGGCTTTAATACATTGTAAAGAGCATTTTCACTGATTGGTAGAAATTCTTTTTGATTAATTAATTAGTTAATGTTTTCAAAGCACTTTCAAGATGAAAAACATTTCACGAGGGCTCCATAATTTTTATTTTTCCCATGTACTTTGGTTTTCCACATTACTGGCTTTGTTTTTCTCTCAGGTTGCTCACCAAGCCATGTGCCCTCATGGAGGCATGGTGTGGAATACACTCAGGGAATAGAAACAGAGAGAGAGGTTGCCAATGAGCAAAAGAAAAAAATGCTCTGAGAATATATTTAACATTTTATTTTAAATATAATCGCATAAGCAAATGGAGAGGAGTATCATGCTGAAAAGTAGTCCTATCCTCTACCAGGGAAATTTCTGTTTGCTTCCTAGCAAAGCACCTCATGAATTTTGTCCACACCCTTGATTAATACCTGTGTGTTGAAGGAATAACGATGATGCGTTTTTACTAATTGCTTGCTATATTCTGGGCATTATTCTAGTACTTTGCATATATTAATGAATTTTCTCCTCTAAATAACCGTTTGAGGTACCATTGTTATAAACATTTCACAGATGGTGGAAATGAGAAGTTAAGTCAATCACCTAAGATCACATGGAGCTTGCGAGTGACACATCCCAGCACGTGGCCATCACACTGGAAGGAAGGAAACAGGGAAATGGGAATGAAAAGGAAAAGAGAGTAAGAAAGGAGGCGTGGTAGGAAGGATAGGAGGAACAGATACGAACCAAAGATTTTTGTTCCTAAGTTAGAAATTCTGACTATATCTACTATATTATGTCTGATGGTGCAGATAGATTAATAAATAGAAAATGAACAAGACCAACACGTCCTGTTGGTGAAATTAACTTACATAGAAAAGGTGACTTAGCTTCATGCCCGAAGTGGAGATCTACATTAAATACACCATCACCTGATATTCTGCCCACAGACCCAGGCCCTTAAAATGCTCATTCACACCAGGCACAGTGGCACACGCCTGTAATCCCAGCGGCTGGGGAGGCGGAGGCAGGAGGATCACAAGTTCGAGACCAGAGGCAGTCTGTGTAATTTAGCGAGACCCTGTCTCAAAAAAAGTAGAAAAAATGGGCTGGAGCTGCAGCTCAGTGGTGCAGCACTTACAGAGCATGCAAGTGTGAGGCCCTGGGTTCAAACCCCAGTACCACACACACACACAAAAGCTCATTCCCATTAAAAGACATGGCATCACGGTGGGAATGAAGAACTGGGTCCTGGGTGTCTGATTTCCTTTTGGCTAAAGCAAAGGTACATCTTGTTTTCAAAAAGCTTCATGATAGGATGAAAAGAGCAAAGCCTTCTTCAGATGATAGCTGCAAATCATCTGAACTTCTGAGGAGCTGTGTGACCTTGGTCCTTATTACTTAACATCTCTGGACCTCAATCATCCCATTTATAAAATGGAGGGGAAACACATCTCTCCTAGATTTGTAGTGACAATTATTTCTGAAAACACATGGAAAGTCCTGGGGCTCAGAAAGTGATACCTCAACGTGTGGTCCTTTGCCATGCTGAGTACTTTGAACTAAGTAATGAGAGGCAGCCTGGGACTCAGTCTCTTTGACTATGTCTTACCCTGCTATCTCTTGCCCTACATTCTCCCTTGTGCAGGACTCACAAAAAGCAGAATCCCTCTTCCCCTAGGTGGCTCATAGGAACTGGAACTCGCTTCCCCTAAGGCAAACCACAAAGCCAGAAAATATGACTCTAACCTTGCCCTGCCTTTCTATGTAAGAGCTGGCCATAAAGAAAATTTCTCGCCTACCCTCGTCAGACAGTAGGTCATAAGACCCTCATTCCAGAGGGTTCCTGCCCCATACCCAGGAAGGACTGCGACACAGAGAGGCCAAGAAGAGTCAGAACAAGCAGGGCTTGCTGGGTTCCCCTGTTCAGCTTATTGCTATTAGAGCATATTCTTTTTGTGCAATCACAGGTATTCTTGTTTCATCAAACCTGAGCATAAAATGGCCATTTTCCCCCGTGGCTTTGGTTTTCATTCTGAGAGCTCCCAGGTCATGTAAATCTGTGGTTAAATAACTTTGTCATCCTTTTTTCTAGTTAGCCTGTCTTTTGTTATGGGGGTGCCAGCTGGGGCTCTCTTGATGGGTAAGGAATAGTATTATCCCTTTCCTCCCCTATGAGAGCATCTAGCAATACCGACAATTTAGCAGGCGATCCACACACTCACACAAAACAGCAATTCTAACAACCTCCCTTCCTCCTCTTTCTCCCATTTTTCTCCCTCTCAAACACATGCGGTCTGGTCTGTTGAAGAGCATGTCAAGAAATTCCCAAGCAATGGATTCTAGCGTGCCAAAGATGGATGAAACAATAACAACAAAATATAGTCATACCCACTATTTGGTTCACTTGTGTCCCATCTCGAGACATTAAGACCTCAATGAAATGAACAAGATGTTGTTGTTGCTGCTACTGTTGTTGTTGTTAGGTGCCATCGAGTCAGAGTCCAACTCGTGGCGACCCTACGTACAACAGGCGAAACAGTATTCTTAGTGCTTCCCTGCTATCCATAGGCTTTTCAATGGCTGATTGTTTCAGGCGTGGGTTGCCAGGTCCGTCTCCTAAGCCTACAGCACCTGGTCTTCCCAGGTGGTCTCCCAACCAAGTAGTAACCAAGCCTGACCCTGCTTGGCTTCTGAGATCTGAGGGGATCCGATGCCACAGTGGTACAGCTGCAGTAGAACAAGATCTATAAGTTCTGAAATGGGTAAGCTAAGAAGAATCCCAGAATACAGAGAACAAGCATGTGGTACCAAGACAAAGTAGTAAAGGAAGATAGGAGTGCACCGTTTGTTGGCCTTTCTGGCTGCAGAGTTCTCATTAAAGGGGTGTAATTAACAAAGCTCTTTGCAGACAGGCATAGAAAGATTCAAGAGCCATGGGATCAAGAGAGGGACGTAGCAGAGCACATCCGGCCATCTCCAGCAGTGCTCTCTGGAGCAGGTGGCTCCAGCAGCGGTGCTCTCCAGCAGGTTGTGTGGCCTCTCTCAGCCTCCCTCTTTCTCATCAAGGAAATGGTTGCTGACACTGGATCAGAGAAGAAAACGAGCTTCACCAAGAAAAAGACTCAGCAGCGCTGAAATTCGCAGTGGTGTTGGAAGTGCTCGGTCAACCCTCTCCCAGCAAAAAGACAGGGCTGCAAGATGGCCTGCTCATGGTGATGTGGGCTAGAGGAGGGGAAGGAAGGGGCAGAGGAATGGCGGGAGGATCAAAAGTGATCTTCCTGACAGCGCACAATTCTGTGAAGGAGCGACAAAAAGCGTGGAGAAGCTGCTCTAATTTGTCTGTTTTCAAAAGACCTTAGGACCCCTTCCTCCACTCTCTAAGAGGTGCAGTGTCCTGCCAGCCAGCTCAAATAGGCGCTATTGAATGGGCTGGAATTCAGCTTCTATTTTTCTTTCGTTTTTTCCTCCCCAAAGCCTTTCAGCCATTCATAGCCGTCAACAAGCATCCTCAGAGAAGTAACAGGTTACGGGCCGGTTAGTGCTTTGCCCAGAAACCTGTGAGGACGTGAGTTATAATAAGAGCTCTGAACGCACTACATCTTCCCAACCTTAAGTCTCCGCTAAAAGAGACAATCTCCATCACTCGGTTTCCAAGAGTGCGTGGAATAGCCCTGTGCTTCTGTCACAGGGACCTGGAGGAACCGAAGGGCTCCATCGGGAAATGAGGCTGGAGAAGCCAAGGTTTGGTTCTGAGATTCAGAGGCCTGTGTCCTTCCCAGCCAGCCCAGATTCTACCCCACCCCCAACCAGGAGCACTTGAAAGATATTCTAACAGGAAAGAGTGCCAGATAATTGTCAAAGAGGATTAGCATGATCAGTGACCAAACTGTGAGCCTTTGGTCTTCTGGCAAACCACACAGAAAGTACAGCCAGCTCCAGAAAGCAGTTTCTATGGAAAACAGAGAAGTCACCCTTATCCCAGGGCACCTGGGCTTAGGAGCATTTAGCGCCCCGTATGAGCAGACCTATTCTTAGAACAGCACAGAGAGAGGGCACGGTGCCCTCATTTTTATTCTGTGATAAAGACCAGACATGCAAGGTAAAGGCAAGCCACAAACAAAGCAGTCATTAAAGGATTTAGATTAGGATATGTAATTACCCCCATTCTTACCCCAAACTGAATTTCAAATGGGTTCCAAACCTTTACAGAGAGTTCCAAAAACCCAAGGCACAGCCATGGGCATTGGGAAAAAAAGAGAGGAGAAAGAACTAGGGCCAATAACGCACCTGAATTTACATTTCAGCTGGAGGAAAGGTAGCGAGGAGGGAACAAGAGAGTGGTCTAGCAGAGAACTGTTCTCTGTAGGTTAATTCAGGTGGGGAAAAAGATAGTAGAAATTGATTTTGATACACTGGGGTTGGGGGAGCAGAGCTAATGCCAGTGGAAAATTCTTGTTGAGACTATTTCCTCACCAAGGGGCTCCTGACACGCCATCTTTCCTCCTGAGACAAAAATTATATACTTGTGTTTATGATTTTGATTGTCTTTATTTTATATCATTTATCATGCCTTCTTTTTCTTAAATATTTGTGATCACTCCATTTAATACGAGGTTCAAACCCAACAGTACAGCATGCCTCGACCTTGATCATCTATTTTAAATCTACCACCAAGCACTGTCTCCCTCCATTTCCCAACCAGGAGCCCCACATTCTGAGCACACAGATCCACTGTTGTTTTATATACACACAATACTCTATGTCATGGTATGTCTAGTTTCTTGCTCTTTTTTCTCCATTTTTGGTAAACTATTTTATACCTGGTCTGCAGCCATAGCCCCCTGGCATCAGTTCCCGCCTGACCTCAGAAACTAAGCAGGGTGGGCCTGGTTATTCCTTGGATGGGAGACCACCTGGGAATACCAGGTGCTGTAGTCTAGGGAGAAGGACCTAGCAGCCCACTCTGGAAAGGATCTGTGATTAAAAACCCTATGAATAGCAGAGAAGCACTGACAATAAGTAGTAGTGCCGGGTACTGGACAGTGTTGAGGAGTGTTTCTCCTGTTTGTACCTAAGGTCGCCATGAGTCGGACCAGACTCAACAGTACCTAACAACAACAACAACAACAACAACAACAACAACATTTTATATCTGAAAATTTTGTGTATCATATCATGATTCTGAAATTTTCTCAGATTCCTCCGGAAAGAATCCAGAATTCTCCCTTTCATGCGTCTTTACCTCCTTATATATTGAACAATCTTTCTAGCAAATAATTTCTGATATCATAATCATTCCATTATTTCTCTAATATCTTGCTAAAATGTTGCATTATTTGAGAGCTTGGGCCCATGTCTTATTCATGTGATGCCTGCCTGTCTACAGAAAGCAACCCGTTAGTATTATTTTTTCCCACACGCAGAAAGGACTTGGGTATTCATTGTTTGAATATCAGTTCACCTCACCTGTTGTAAATGCTGGGCTGGAATTTAGCTGCTTTGGTTGGTAGAGTGCTGATCTGTGCTCTCTGAGGCCTTGAGTTCGATCCCCAGCACCACCAGTGGGAGAAGCCCATGGCAATCCACTCCTGAAGCATTCCCAAAACAATCAGCCATTGTAAAGCCCATGAATAGCAGAGAAGCACTGACATAGTGCTTGGCATGGCACAGTGTTGGGGAGTGTTTCGTTCTGTTGTACTATGAGTCACTATGAGTCAGACCCAACTGGGTGGCACCTAACAACAACAAACATGTAAATGGTTACAATGACTGAGATCATGTGATCATGACTAAAGCACACATCACCATCTGGTGGCAACATACACCAATCTGCAGCGTCAAGTTTGAAGATGGGTAAACTTTTGGAGATTTCTACCCATAAGTTTGAAGTTAAAAACGGTGATGCCACTAAAAGTTACCAGTTTATGATCATTTTGGAAACATAGTTTTACTATGATAATCACCAGATACCTTCACAGATATTTCTGATGCATTTGATTATTCATTTTCTGTCATTATTTCAATTAAAAATATTCTTATACTTTAATTGGATGGGGTTTATTTTATATAAATGTTATAAAGCTGGTTATCATATCTTTCCATATGAAGACCTTGCACATGTTCCTTAAATGAATCTACTGTATGCAAAATGTACTAGACCCCACATTATGTAAAATTTTCTGTCAGATTGAAGACTTCTTTTATGTCAATGCATGTCCCCATTCATTTGATGGTTCAAAAATTTTCATCACCACTTGACCATTTAAAAGTTTTTATAAACTGGCACATTTCTAAGCATAAAATATCTGGTATCCCTTTTAGCAAAGATTCTTAGGAACTGTAATTGTCATTAATCCAAAAGGCTGATAAAATAAAAAATTATATTCAGTATATACTTGGGATTAGGACTGTTCAATTGGTATAATATATAAAGATATCATTTCCCAAGAATTAATACTAACCCTTCTTGTATTTTATCAAATGCAGTACCTTAGTCTATGATCACACAGAAAATTTATGGTAGGATAGTTATCATATTGCCACCAGATAAACTTAAATGTCTTTCTTGCACCATTAGAATTCACTTCTCGTTCCTCTGCACAGTCTTCCAATCTTCTGGGGAAAGTATATTATGGATAAAACAACAAAGCTGCTTTAAGTACCCTGGCTGCCACTCAGAGAAACATGTAGCCTATATCTCTATTCAGATACATAATATAACTCCAAAGTCAGGCTGCTGGAGGAGATAAGAATTCCTGAAAGTAAAACAATGTGTTTTGAAGATAAGAATTCGCCTACTGAATTACACCGCAGCCTGAATTTCCCTCTGCCTACCTGTGAATTAAGGATTCGCTTGGAAATCTCTGCAGTTGCTGCTAGATATCTGGCCTCTCTCTTCCATAATCTGTTCTGCAGATAGTCAGCGGATTATCACCCTGAAATATCGCAGCACACGTCATTCTTACCTGGACGTTTATGGACTTCCATCGTTCCACAGAGCGAAATTCTACCTACTTATTGTAACAACTGCCTGCAGCCGTAGCCCTGTGGCATCTGATCCCTTCAGATCTCAGAAGCTAAGCAGGGTCGGGCCTGGATAGTACTTGGATGGGAGACCACTTGGGAACACAAGGTGCTATAGGCTTGGGAGAAGGACCTGGCAACCCACTCACAAAAATCAATCCGCCATTGAAAACTCTATGAACAGCAGAGAAGCACTGAGGATAGTGTTTCCCCTGTTGTATGTAGGTTCACTATGAGTTAGATACGGATTCCATGGCACCTAAAAACAACAACATTGTAACAACTGAGTTACCTGCCGAGCTGGGGTGCCCTCCTAGACACCTATCTGAAACTTGCTGTGCTCTCCTCTCCACCTATTGGCCATTGCCAGTCCCAAAAGTGCTCTGTGGTTTTGTCTGTTGATTTCTATCAATACCAAACCTTATTAAACTATGAGGTACATACAATCAGGAGAGGATGCAGATTTTGGTACAGGAGAATCAGACAGACCCTGAGAGTCACCATTTCTAATTGATTCTGTGGTGATACCAGTGCAGCTGCTACCAGGACTCCAATTTGACCACCAAGACTCTCCTCTAAATTTCAACATATCTGTTTAGCTCCATTCTCATCCTCTGATATTTCTGACCTTTAAAATAGTTACTTATTCTTGAAAAATTAATTCTGAGCCTCTCTCCTGCCCAACATTTGCCCGTCCATCTACCTCAGTGGTTTTCAGCTTGGCTGCACATTAGAATTCCCTGGGGGAACCTTGAGAAATCCAGCTGTACAAGTGTATGCCAGGTCGATTAAGTCAGAGACTCAGGGATTGGCACAAAGGCATCAATATTTTTTTGAACTCCTTAGGCGATTATAACCAGCAGCCAAGTTTGAGAAAAGCACTGACTTTGGATGAAAGCAATGTTTGTTTCAAACCCTATTTCTACTTGTTCACATTTGAACTTACTGTAAAGTATTCTTGTCCTTATCCATGTCTTATTTATCCTACTATCCTGCGCACATTTTGAGGATGGGTGGTTTGCCATCTCTTGGCAGGATGAATATCTTAGCACTTATGCAAGAAGTTGTGCCAGAGTTCCTGGGTTCGATTCCCACATTTACTGTTTACCACCTTGTCACATAGCCTGCAGCCATAGCACTGTGGCATTGGATCCCATCAGATCTCGGAAGCTAAGCAGGATTGGGCCTGGTTAGTACTTGGATGGGAGACCGCCTGGGAACACCAGGTGCTGTAGGCTTGGGAGAGGGACCTGACAACCCACTCCCAAAAATCAATCCACCATTGAAAACCCAATGAACAGCAGAGAAGCACTGACAATAATGTTTCGCCTGTTGTATGCAGGGTTGCTATGAGTCAGACACTGATTTGATGGTACCTAACAACAATAACAACCTTGTCACATAAACCTTAAAGTCATTGGAATTATTTTTGAAACTCTCCAGGTTCAGTTTTCTTCTCCATAAACTGGAAATAAGAATGGCAGCTGCATCATAATGTATGTTTGACGATTAAGTGAGAAAAAGCACACAAAACACTGGGTGGTGGCTTACAGTGAAGACGGAACAACTGCTAGCCATTATTATTATTAGTCTCCTTTGTGTGTCTCACATTGTATAACATAGCAGTAAGTAGTCAATAATCATTTGGTGGATGAATAAGTCAATAAATGATGGAGAATAAGTCATGTTTAATTGCTCTAAAATAAACACAGAGCAGCCAGCTTTCTACTACAAAAATCAAGTTAATGAATGTTAACTATTTATAAGTGCTTGCTGGTATCTTTGCTGCCACTGGCCTAGTGAATTCACGTCTGAAAAAAGGTACATGGTCTCCTCATAATAGAAGAGCTCTAGCGAAAGATAATGCGTATGTCTCCAGAAATGCTTGTAAAAACTTTCTCATTAGCTTGTGTCTGCTAAAATCTGCTAAACTTATTAACACTAATGGAAAAGATTGCATTGGTCATATATTTTTCTGAAGGACTATTTAGAAACCCTACCCAATTCTCAGCAAGCAACAAATATCATTACCTTGAAATTGCATTAATATATGAGCTTTAATGGACATATTCATGGCCAGAAGAAGTATGGACAGATCAGCTTTATAAACTTTCTTTTGCCAACACATTATTTTTTTAATATTTAAAGATCATTTATTGTTGTTGTTGTGAATAAACTCTTTATTAGTAACATTGACCTTTGGGAATCATGAATCTCTTTGAAAATCTAATGAAAGCTATTTATTTCCTTTCCAGTTATAAATACACATATACACACATACCATCTTTTTATTGCCTTAGTTATTACTTTCCTTCATAGAGACATAATATAAAACCAATCTTCTAAAAATTATACCATGATTCTGTATAAAACTAAAATATGTAAACCTTAATCATGCTCAGTTTTAAATTCCAATGATAAGAAAGCTATGTTTTGGCTTGAATAAGAGGTATACATTGCAGAAAAAACTCACATGGCTTTGTGTGAAAATCTTGTTTTGAAAATCAATTTTTTGAACTTTCAGACCATTTTTAATATTTATTCTTATTACTTAATTTGTATATAGTATAATGAGTTCCATTATAGGATTTTCATACCATTGCATCAAGTACTTCACATTTGTTCTCTCCATCCTATATTGCTTCCCCTCTCCCTCCCATGAATCTCCCCCAGGTAAGTGCTCTTATATTTTCTAATATTAGATACTACAATTTTACATAGTACATAAACACACACACGCCACACAGATGACCTCCAGTTCCATCCATTTTCTTGCAAATGATGTAATTTCATTCTTCTTTACATCTAAATAATATTCCATATTCCATATTCCATAATATTCCATATAATTTGTGTATATATACCATATTTTTAAAATCCATTCGTCTGTTGAAGGACTTATGGGCTGACTCCATACCCTTGCAATTGTGAACAGTGCTGCAATGAACATGGAAGTGCAGGTGTTACCATGGTATGATGACTTAGATTCAGTTGGGTATATATCCAGGAATGATATAGCTTGATCATACTGTAGTTCTATTTTTCGTTTTCTGAAGAACTTCCATACTGATTTCCATAATGGCTGTACTACTTTATACTCCCCTGACCAGTGTAGAAGGGTTTCTTTTTCCCTGCACTCTTGCCAGTATTTGTTGTTGTTTTATTGATGCTGGCCACTCAGACTGGGGTGAGATGGAATCTCAATGTAGTTTTGATTTGCATTTCCTTGATGGCTAAGGGTGTTGAACATTTTCTCATATACTTATTGGTCATTTGTGTTTCTTTTTTAGGGAATTGTCTATTCAGTTCAACTGACCAGTTTTGATTGAATTATATCCTTTTTGCTATTTAAGTTTTTGAGTTCTTTATACATCCTAGATATTAATCCTCTGTCAAATGTGGAGTTGTCAAATATTTTCTTCCATTCTGTGAACTCTCCCTTTACTCTACTGTTTCTTTGCCTATGCAGAAACTTTTTAATTTCATGTAATCCTATTTGTAAATTCTTGGCACTATTTCTTGGGCTATTGGAGTACTTTTAAGATAATACATGCCTATGCTTATGTGTTAAAGTATTATTCCAATATTTCCATTTTTACACTAAAATCTTTGATCAATTTTGAATTTATTTTTATGCAGGGTGAGCAATAGTGATCTACTTCCATTCTTCTACATGTGGATATCCAGTTTCCCAGCACAATTTGTTGAAGATGCTGTCTTTTCTCCAATGTATACTTTGGCATCTTTGTCAAAGATCAGGTGGCAATAGCTGTGTGGGTTTATTTCTGGGTCTTCTATCCTATTACATTGATCTTCATGCTTGTTTTCATGCTAAGAAGCAAGCTGTTTTTGTTATTATGGCTATATAATATGACTTAATGTCAAGAATTGTGATGCTTCTGGCATTGCTTTCTGTTTAGGATTGCTTTGGCTGTTCAGGGTTTTTGTTTCCATATTAATTTTCGATTATTTTTCTATTTCTGTGAAGTATATCAGTGGAATTTTGGTGGGAATTGCATGAAATCTGTAGATCAATTTTCAGGTATGGCCATTTTCACAGTATTATTTCTTCCAATCCATGAATAAGGGAAATCTTTCCATTTTCTAATGTCTTCTTCAATTTTTTTTCATTAATGTTTTGAAATTTTCATTTTATAGGTCTTTTGTTATTTTGTTAGATTTATTTCTAGATGTTTTATTTTATTTTTGAGGATATTGTGAATGGGATTGTTGTTCTGATTTCTTTCTCATTATGTTCATTATTAGGATATAGGAATACTACTAATTTTTGAATATGGATTTTTGTATTCTGCTACTTTGCTAAAGGCACTCATCAGACCTAAAAGTTTTCTGGTTGAGTTTTTAGGGTCTTCTAAGAATAGGATCATATCTTCAAAGAAGGGTAATTTGACTTTGTCATTTTCTATCTGTATACCTTTTATTTCTTTCTCTTGCTTTATTGCTCTGGTTAAAACTTCAATAATTACATTTAGTAGAAGTGGAGACAGTAGCCATTCTTGTCTCATTCCTGATTTTAGGGGGAATGTTTTCAGTTTTTTTTCCCATTTAGTATAATGTTGGCTATAGGTATGTCACATATATAGCTTTTATGATATTAAGGAACATTTCTTTCATTCCTATGTCTTTTGGGACTTTTATCATAAAGACATGCTGAACTTTGTCAAAGTCTTTCTCTGTACTTATTGAGATGATCACATGGTTTCTGTCTCTTAGTCTATTGATATGTTGTATTACATTTGCTGACTTGCCTATATTGAACAAGCCTTGCATCTGTAGAATTAAATCTACTTGATTGTTTATGTGTTGCTGTATTCAGTTTACAAATATTTTATTGAGGATATTTGTGCCTATTTTCATCAGAGAAATTGGTTTATAGTCTTCTTTTTTTGTTTTGTCCTTATTTGATTTTGGTTTCAGGGTGATACTGGCTTCACAGAATGAGTTTGTGAGCATTTCTTCCCATCGACTTTATATAATATTTTGAGGAGAATATTTTGAGGTATTAATTTTTCTTTAAAGATTTGATAGAAGTTGGCTGTGAACTCATCAGGATCTGGGCATATCTTTGTTAGGAGTTTCATTATTACTACCTCAATTACTTTATTTGTTATGTCTTCTAAAATTATTTATAACCTCTAGATGTAATTTTAGTAAGGAATTTATCCAATTTTTCTGTATTTTCCTTTCTGGGGGAGTACAATTTCTTGGTTTGCAGCCATAGCATCCTGGCGTCTGGTCCTGCTTAACCTCAGAAGCTAAGTAGAGTCGGCCTGGTTAGTCCTTGGATGGGAGACCACCTTGGAACACCAAGTACTGTAGGCTATGGGTAAGGACCTGGCAACCCACTCTGGAAATAATCTGTCATTGATTATCCTATGAATAGCAGAGAAGCACTGACAAAAGTACTGGGTATCGCACCATATTGGGGACTGTTTTGTTCTGTTGTTCATAAGGTCACTGAGTCACAATCAACTCAATGGCACCTAATAAAAACAACAAACAATTCTTAAAGTAGTCCAGGATGACTCTCTGTATTTCATTGATATCTGGTGTAATGACCCCCTTTTCGTCTCTAAGTTTATTAATTTAGATCTTCTGTCTGTGTCTTTTGCTTAGTTTGGCTCAGGATTTGTCAATGTTGTTTATGTTTTCAAAGAACCAACTCTGAGTTCAATGATTCTTGTATTGTGTCTTTTTAGTTTCCATTTCATTGATTTCTGCCTTGATCTTTATTATTTCTTTTTGTGTACTAACTCTGGGATTAGATTGTTATTGTTTTTTTAATGCCTTAAGGTGTATCATTAAATTATTTGACATTTCCCTGTATTTTGACGCAGGTACTCATAGCTATGACTTTTCATCATAGAACTGCCTTTACTGTATCCCAAAGGTTTTGGTAGATTGCATTTTAATTTTTGTTCAATTTTAGGGATTTTAAAATTTCCTCTCTGATGTTTTCAATCACCCATTGATCACTCAAAGGCATGTTGTTCAATTTCCATGTATTTTCAAATATTTTTATACTTCATTTGCTATTTATATCTAGATATATTCCATTGTGACATATGATACAAGGAATGACTTCAATTTTTGTATTTGTTAAGACTAGTTTTGTGAAATAAAATGTGCTCTATTTTAGAAAATGTTCCATGTGCAGAGAAGAATGAATATTCCATATCTATTGGATGCTAAATCCATCTTGTCTATGGTATATTTTAACTTTGGAGTTTCATTGTTGAATTTTTTGCTTGAATAATCTCTATTCATGACTGCGGGGTATTGCAGTCATCCATTATTATTGTATTAGGATTGAGTTGTTGTTTCATGGCCAGTAATGTTCATTTTATGAAATTCAGTGTGCCAGTGTTTGGTGCATAGATATTTACTATCATTATGTCTTCTTCATTGATTGTTCATTTTTCTAATATGCAGTGGCCTTATGTCTTCTGATTAGTTTGGGGATGAAGTCTACTTTGTCATACATCAGTGTCCCAACCGGTGCTTGATAAATTGTTGTCCATTCTTTCATTTTCAGTCTGTGTATGCCTTTTTAACTGAGGTGTGGATCTTGAAGACAGAAAATAGCTTGTTCTTCTTTTTTAATCCAATTTGCTAATCTATGTCTCTTAAGTGGAGGATTAAGACCATTTGTATTTAGGATTATCATTGAGAGGAATTTGGTGTTTTGTGTAATTTTGTTTGGTGTTTGTCTAATTGGTGTGAATGATGATTGCTATTTACTTTCTCTCTAGTTCATGTTAGTTTTATCTGGTTTTTACATCCTTGCTTTTTATTTAGCTTTCATTTGTTCATAAACTCTCATGGCATTTATTTATTCCTGTATTCTGATATTTGTGTCTTCTTTATTCTTCCTCTGTGCATAAGATTCCTTTAAGTACCTGCTGCAATGCTGGATTTTAGTTGAGCAGTGTTTAAGTTGATATTTATTTTGGAAGGTCTTTATTTCTCTACCTATTTCAAAGGATAAATTTGCTTGGTATAGTAGTCTTGATTGACATTTATTATTTTCATGACTTAAAATATATCATTCTATACTTTCTTGGTTTTTAGATTTATTAGTGTGTGGCCAGATGTTACTCTTATGAGTTTACCTTTGTAAGTGAGCTGGTGTTTTCCTCTTGTAATCTTTTAAGTTGTTCCTTACTTTGTAGTTTTGCCATTCCAACAATAATGTGACATGAAGAGGGTCCTTTCTGGCCATTTCTATTTTGGATTCTGGATGTCTCTATTGTTTGGGTGTCAATTTCTTCTCCTAGATTTGGGGAGTTTTCTGCTAGTATTTCATTGAATATGTTTTCTATGCCATTATCTTTAGTCTTAACTCCTTCTTCTACACCATGGATTTTTAAGTTTTGTCCTTCATCTTACCATAGTTCTGGGAAGTTATTATTGTGTTCCTCATTTTTATTTCTGCATTGGTGTCTGAGTTGTATTATTTCTTCTAGTTTGTCTTCCATTCCTGACATTATTTCTTCTGTGTAACTCAGTTCTACTGTGAATTTTATTTGGTTTATTGTGTTTTTTAATATTCATGTTTAATTTTTTTCAATGTACTTTTTTGTCAGGTACTTGAAGTGAGTTAGTCATTTCATTCATCTACTTGTATTTTATTTGAAATCACTTATAATTTTTTTGATAGACTTGAATTCTTTGTCTGAATTTCAAACATTTTAGCATCTTTTGTTCTAGTTACTAATGAGTTATGGTTCTTGGAATAGTTCTTTCACCTTTCTTTTCCATATTTCTTATATTTCTTTATTGACATTTTTTTGTATCTGCTGAAATGTTTGTCTCTTCTTGACTTATTTGGAGGTTTTCTTGGTATACTTCTTCTCTTGAGATCTTGATCACCAGTATCACTCAGAGATGACGAAGCAATCTGTTGCTATAATACCAGCTCTGACCAAAATCAGATTTATAATTATAAACTAAACTACTTAGAATCCAGTTATATTTAAGAAATTACACAAGAAAAGGAAATGGTGGGGATAATGTCAAGTAAGTTTTTGGTACACCTTAATTGTGTTGAAGATATCAATAGCAGAAAGATGAACATTAGGTGAGGAGGTATAGATAGGAGGAAAAGAAAAAAACAGGATTTGAAGGAGAAAGGGAAAAGAGCAGGCAGAAAGGAGAGTGTAAGAGAGTAGGTAAGAAAAGAGAAGATGGAAATATAAATGTGCTTGTGTACTATAGAAAAAAGTAAGATTATCCATACATTTCAATAGGTATAGCAAATACAAACATAAGCCAGGTGGAGTGGCACACACTTCTAATCCCGGGGACTCAGGAGAGAGAGGCATGTAGATTGCAAAAGTGAGTCCATATGCTGCCTTCATAACTTAGCAATATCCTCTCTCAAAATAAAATGCAAAAAATGGCCTAGGGGTGCAGCTCAGTGGTAGAGCATTTGCAAAGCATGTCTGATACCCTGAGTTTAACCCCTTAGATCTGAAAAAAATTTACAAACAAAAGTCTTCTTGTTCTTTTAACAAGTAAATTTGATTTCAAATAACATTGAAGTATTATAACCAAAGTTAGGGTAACCTACATGGAAAAAAAGATTGAAAATTTGAAAAATGAAAACAAAAAGAGAAACATAGTTTAAAGAAAAAAGAAAAGAAGAAAAAATACACATATGAGTGTCTATATTCCTTTCTCCCACCAAATAGTCTTGTCTAGTGTCTACCGACCAGGACTTGCCTAAGAAATCCCGCTTGATGGCTGGATGTTCTCCAGGAGAATTTGCAGCAGAAGCTGAGTTTACAAATTGTAGGCATGCCTCCTGGCCTTTCAGCACTTCCACTCCTCATCACTGCTGCCTCCACCACTGACATGGCTGTCCGTGAAGTTTACAAAGGGCAGGTGCGCTTCCCTAGTTTCCCAGCACATATGCGCTTCAGGCATTAGGCACTGCTGCCGGTGTAGTCCACGTCAAGTTTACAAAGTTCAAGTGCACTTCACTAGTTTCTGAGCATGGATGCACTTTGGGCACTAAGACACCTCTGTCACCAGGGCCACAGTTGTCTCCAAAGCTGAGTTTGCAAACCGCAGGCACACTTCCCTATCTCCTCAGCATTACTCGCTTCGGGCATTGCCTCCTTTTCGCAAGTGCTTCATGGAGCCAGTGGACTTGTGTCCCTTAGCTGGCTGGTGTGTGCTCAGTCTGCTCTCCTCACTCCCCTGCACTTCAGTTTCAAGGGGTTCTGCTTCCCCTAAGGAAGGCTGTCCTTTGTTGTGTTGCTTCAAGCTTGGAGAAGCGTCAAAGTGGATTTTTTTTCCCTGTCATGCTGACCTTTTGCTCTGGGGTAGTTGCTGCTAGCTCAGATCTCTGAGCTGGATTTAGAGCTTACGAGGGCTGTGGGGTTCTTTCTGCACAGGTGAAGCACCTACCTTGTGTGTGGGGTTGGACTCTCCCTTTCTCCTGCTGGGGTTAGAGCTGGTGTATGGATCCACGCCTTTTTGTTCTTTCTGTTCCAAAGTCTCTTTAGCTGCATGAATTCAGTTCTGTTACACTTTATTGTGTCCTCTGTTGCGTTTTCTATTTTTTTTTCTCCTGGAGTTTCTGTTTCCCTTTTGATACTATGGGATTTTTTTCATTTGCAGAGTTACAGGGAGACTGCTTCGAATCCACGATCTTGATTTCCATCTAATCATTTTTATTTTTATTCATTTTCTTAATTACTTTTTTTTTTTTTGCCAACAGTGCACTTAATCACCATGGAACTGTAAAGTAGGTAGATAACTGGAGACTGCTTGACATAATACAAATGTGATGGAACCGTGAAGTCTGACTATTACCAGTGTGAATAGAGCCCTTTTGTTGGAATCCATCCTGGTGGAATGAATAGCCTCTGTTATGTTTACTGATTGCACCCTAAGTATTGAGGTAGAGGTGGCTAGAGCTGCCCAGAAAAATACTCAGATGCCATTGTGTGCCTTTCATTTTGGCAAGGCCAGATAAATCAGTCAGAAATTCACTTTTAAACTCTAAACAAAATGTTTGATATTCTTACATCCCACAAGAATAAAATCAAGCAGAAAAAGAAATGTCTTAAGTCACTTGTATCTGAGCACTTTTTTACTAATTCTTAGGCTGTCATCTAAGTTCACAGCATCATCAAACTTTGCTGGAGGAAATGCTTGGGCCCTCTTTTCTGACATAATCAATAGAATTATAAGAATTCTATCTGATCATGGCACTGTCCTAGTTAAGATCCTCCAATGACTCCCTATTGCACTTTGAATACAATGCAAACTTCTTGGTGGTCTCATTAGATCACAAGTGGTGTTGCCTTCCCTGATCATTTGCCTCCTCCCATTCTGCCTTGGTCACTACAATGCAGCCCCACAGGCTCCCTTCCTGCTCCTGATCAGAGCAAACTCATTTCTCCTTCCCTGCTTCCCTTTCCTTTCAGCAGATACCCTGAGTTCTCTTTCCTGGAATTTTACAGATCTTTTCTCTCACTCAGTCTTCTCCCAGATGCTCATTATATTTTCTCCATAGCAGTTACCACTGCCTTAATTATTTTTTATTTCATGTTGTTGTTGTTGTTGTTGTTGTTGTTGTTGTTGTTTATTTAGTGCCTGTTTTCACAGAATCTTAGTCAAGGATTTAGTGACTCTTGGTCTTATGGAATACCTAACATGCTAAAGGGATTCAATGTATAGTTTGGTTTAAATAAATGAATAAACTTATTAACTTGTTTTCCTCTATAAAAGTTATTTTTGCACACAGGATGCAGTATTATCAGTCCTTACGCTCACACCATAGCCCTCTCCTCTTTAATGAAAACAAAAATTCAGAGAGATTTTCTGTTCCTTATAGGAATGATTTCTCCTCTGGTAGTAGGACCAAACATTATGTATTTTAACTGTGGATGATGAAAAGCACTAAGGAAGGCCTGTTTTTGACAAAATATTGAACATAAAAACAGGCTTCATGCTTTGGTATCACCTATTATTATAGGTTATGATGTATCTAAGTGGAATCATTAGTATGTGGGCTTTTGTGACTCATTTTAAAAATATAGCATACTACTTCCAAAGTTAATCTATGTTGTGCTATGTATTAGTACTTCCTTTCTGTTTATTGCATAGCAATTTCTATTGAATGGATATACTCTAATATACTTATTCAATCATCAGTTGAAGAGTTTTTTAGTTATTTACACTTTTTGGCGATTATGCATAATTTGCCAAGAAATTTCATGTGTGAGTTTTTATGCGGATGGATTTTTAAAGCTATCATGAATACATACCTAGGAGTGGAGCTATTGAGTCATATGATAAGTTGGTATTTATGTCTTTGAGGAGTGGACAAATTGTTTTCTAAAGTAATTGTACTAATTTAGATTTCCACCAACAATGTTTGAGGGTTCTAGCATCTCACCAATATTTGTCATTGTCTTTTTTGTTATACCCATCTAGTTAGTGTAAGGTGGTATCTTACTGTTACATTTTCCTAATAGGTAATGATGTTAAGTGCTTCTTGGCTATTTGTATGTAGTCTTTGGAGAAATTTTTTACTCCTTTTCTTTAATTGAATTATTTGTCTTTTGGTTATTGAGTATCTAATATTGAGTATCTAATTGAGTTTTGGTTTAGAGTATCTAACATACTCTGGAAACAAGCCATCAGATGGATGATCTGTCAATATTTCTCCCAACTTTTAGGTTGTGTTTTCACTTTAATGAGTATGTTATGTGAAGCACAAACATTTTTAATATTGACAATGTATAATTCATCTATTTGTTCTTCTTTGTCATTTGTGTTTGTCATGTGTATATATCAGTATTTAGGGGTTGAACCCAGGGCCTTGTGCATGCTTGGTAATTACTCTACCACTGAGCTGCACCCTCAGCCCCTTTTTTAGTTTTTGTTTTGAGACACAGTCTCATCAAGTTTCACAGACTGCTTCTGGCTTCAAATCTTCCTGCCTCAGCCACTCAAATAGCGGTAATTAAAGGCATGTGCCACAAAACCTGGCTGTTATTTGCCATATTTGAGAAACCATTACCACATAATCCAAAATCATAACATGATTTACTCCTACATCTTGCAGGATTTACTCCTAAATCATCCAAGATTTATATAGTTTTAGTTCTTACATTTAGGTCTGTTTTGAGTTACTATTTGTCTATAGTGTGAGGAAAGGATCTACTTTCATTCCTTTGCAGGTGGATATCTAGTTGTCCTAGCACCAATTATTAAATAAACCATTCTTTCCTTACTAAATTGTCTTGCCATCTATGTAGAAAATCAACTGGTCATAAATGTTAGGGTTTATTTATGGACTCTCAAGTCTATTCCATTGATCTGCTTGATATCTTCATGCCAGTATCACACTACTTTGAGTATTGGACATTTCTGATAAGTCTTGAAATAAGAGAGTAATAATTTTCAAACTTTGTTACATATATATGTGTATATATATTATATATATATATACATATATACATATATATACATATATATTATATATATACACATATATATATATATATATATATATATATATATATATATATATATATATAATTTTTTTTTTTTGGATACTCTGAGTCCCTTAAATTTGCACAGAAATGTTTGGAGTCAGTTGTCAATTCTTGAAATTAAAAAAAAAAGGTAGCTGAAATTTTGATAAGAATTTTGTTGTACCTGCATATCAATTTGAGGAACATTACCATTTTAACAATATTAAATCTTCCAGTTCATGGCCACTGATAGTCTTTCCATTTACCTAGTAATTCTTTAATCTCTTTCAGTATTGTTTTGTAGTTTTCAGTATACATACCTTATAATTCACTTGAAGCAGTTACTCACAATTATTTTATTTTATTTATTTTTGCAGTACCTGAGGTTTGAACCCCAAGATTTCCCCTTACTTTATAAGTGCTCTACCACTGGGATGCACCCCTAGAGCATTATTTATTTTTAATTTTTATTTTGAGTCATTGTCTCATTAAGTTATACAGGTTTCCTCTTGCCTTAAATTCACAATCTTCCTGCCTTAGCCTACTGAGTTTCTGAGATTACAGATTTGCATACTGCACATAGCTAATTTTATTTTTAAATGCACTTGGAAATGAAACTTTTTCTTTAATTTCATTTTTGTAAACATATGTGTTAGCCAGATTTCCTTTACTGTAACAAAAATACCTGAGATAATTAAGGTAAGAAGAGGAAAAGTTCATTTTGGCTCATCACTTTGAAAGTTTCAGCCCATGTTTAGTTGACCCTGTTGTTTTGGGTTCTGTTGTGAGGTATCATGTCATGGCAGAAAGCATGTGATGGGGCAAACAACGCATAACATGGTATCCAGGAAATAACAAAGGGAGGGGGAAGAAGAAGAAGAAGAAGAAGAAGAAGAAGAAGAAGAAGAAGAAGAAGAAGAAGAGGAGGAGGAGGAGGAGGAGGAGGAAGGGGAGGAGGAGGAAGAAGAAGAAGGGGAGGAAGAGGAGGAAGAAGAGGAGGAAGAACAGGAGGAGGAGGAACAGAAGGAGGAGGAGGAGGAAGAGGAAGAGGAGGGGAGGCTGGGTATTTCAATATCCCATGTCAAGGGCATACCACCAATAAAGTCATCTCCTCCCATAAAGCCCCACTTCCTAAAGATCCCTCTACCCATGGTGCAAGGAGCTGGGAACAAAGCCTTAAACTCGGGGATATTTAAAGTCTAAATGATACCAATACAAATATGTAATATATTAAATGTAACAAATTTAGGCAATTATCTGGCCTAGAAACATGTCATATGGATGATTTTGTGTAAATTTGTATGCCACCAAGGATGTTCCTCATTTTGAATTTGTACTATTATACTGTTGTTGCCATATGAGAAAATTGAACAACAACAACTGAAGATGGAGTAAAATTAGGAACATTTCTCTCACAGGCAATAAAATGACAGATGATGCTAAAAGTGATGAGGATTAAATTTTCTTCTCCCTTTGCATCTTTTACTGGAATCAGACTTTTATATTAGATTCGGACACATATCTTCTTTATAGTATATCTGAATTACAAAAGGAAAAGTTTGTTCAAAAATTGGAGCAAAATTTTATGAAAAACATCTTAGAAATAGATTTAGCCTTCAAAGTATAAATCAAGACAAGTCTGGAAAGTGCATTTTGAAACATTTCTTATGTTATATTTAGTGATGTTATTCATTATAAGGGATGTGTTTAATGATAATGGTGCTTTAGCTATATATTTTACTACTCTCCTCACTGAACTATCCTTCCCTTCTAGTTGTAAAGTAGTGGAGAAACTGACTCTAGATTCTTGTATTTAACTTTCATTGGCAATTTATCCTTAATACCTTTTAAGCATGTGAATAAAAATACTGCTGCAAATAAGGCTACTAGCAGTGGTTTGACCACACCAAGCCGGTATGCTAGATATATACAGCTGGGTTATTGCTTGAAACAGCTGGTGCCAACTTGTCAAAAGTAAAGCTCTCCTTTCCAAATATTGCAAGTCCTGTGTAAGTAGACATAATGTAAGCTATGTACCCAGAGTTATTGATTCCGCTCATTGACAGCTGAGGTGTTTAATATATCCATTCTCTTTGTAATGCCATTCTAAGACTCTTTGAGGATTAGGAAGGTGATTTTCTCAAAGGGATTCTTCTGAGAGAGCAAAGGCCAACTAGCCCTGTATTTGTGAGCGCTCTGACAGAAACCCAAGTAAGGAAAATGGATCAGAGGAGCTAGCAGATATGTTCTCGCCTGCCACAAATAATGATTTTTAAAAAGCCCCAGAAGAATGCGCTTTGCTGCTTTACATAATGCTATAATACATTAACTCGTGTAATATGACTAGTGAAAGTTTATTTATTCATTTATTTCTGCCGCAGGCAAGCTCTGGATAAATGCTTACAATAGCAGGTTAGCAGGTGTTTCAGCTACAGCCATTAGTAAGTAGGTCCTTGATGTACAGTAACTGTTTAACTGCTTGCTTATTTCTAGCCCATGTGGAAATTGTCAAAACCTTTAGCGATTTGCGGACAACAGAACAAAAACACTAAGAGTTTCTACAGGAGTATGTAGATCAATAGAGGATTTGATATATGTTGCTTGGTAATAGGCTCACAATAGAATGTGTCCTATGCTTGATATATGTAATGTATACACCAAGAAGTTCTTACTCATTTTCATGATCTACTCATCTTTTAAATTATTTATTTGTTTTGGAAAACATTCTAGGAGGATGCTCAATTGCTGCACGAACCGAATCCTGTGCTAATAAATTTTAGATACTTCTTCAGCTGTTCTCCTTTATTTTTTTTTAATATACCTTCAGGCTACCGAGTGCATCTATAGGTTTCCTTCACTCCCTGATATATCATCCTGTGTGCTTAGCAACTCACTGAACTGAATTGATACAAATGAGGCTTGAAATGTTAAACATAACTTGGAATATCAAAGGTTTTCATATCAAATAATTTTCTTCCTAGAGAATCCTAGAGAGATTCAGGATGCACATGGTGCCTAAAATGGCCACCAGTTACAGTAAATGTCCCAGTAGTAGATGGATAATTAGCAGCCCACACTAGGAATTCAAAGAAAACAGACCAAGTTTATCCTGCCTGTGGACTGGGGGGAGTTTTTCTGGGAATTAGGTCCATAGAAAACTTACTGAATAAAGAACCCAAAATAACTGCAAACATCTGTCTGACAGAAGCTTTTATGACCAAGCCTTGAGGTAGTATTTTCCTTACAACTACAGTTGCAACAATTTTCTAAGCCCAGCTGAGAAGTGAAATGGGTAAGGCTGGGTTTTCAAACCGGTCTCTATCAACTTATCTCAAACCCTGTGAAACAAGATTTTCACAACTATAACGCTAAATGGATTTTTAGGGACTGTTTATGCTGCTGTTCTGTGCTCAGTACGGGAGAATTTCTTACTCTGGGTGCTGGGGGCGGGGGCTGTGAAGCAACATGGCACCCACACTGGCTTGAAAGGCTCCTAAAGCAAGTCATTGGGCTTTTCTCCTTTGTGAAAGTCAAACCTTGAAGAACACATCTGAAATTCACTGCCAGTGGAGGCACTGCTGGAGACCACATGCAGTGTTCAGGCACAGAACAAGGACATCCAGCCACCAGGAAATCACAAGGCAATGGTTCTCATCTCAGGGAAATTGTGCCGGGAGATATTTCTGGTTTCTACTGGAGGGTTGAGGCATAGGTAGGTGCTACTGGCATCTAATGGATAGAAGGCCAGGTGCCGCTAAATGTCTGACAATACACACACAGCCCTCCACAGCAAGGAATATCCCAGTTTCAAATGTTAGTATTACAAAGTTAGAGAAACCTTGTTGCTCTTGTTGTCAGGTACCATCCAGTCGGGTCTGACTCTTAGGGACCCTCATAGGGTTTTCATTGGCTGATTGTTTCAGGATTGCTTCTGAAATGGATCGTCACATCCTTCTCCCATTTTTGCAGTGTGTGAGATTGAACCCGGGTCCTCAGAGAATACAGAGCAGCGCTCTAACAAGTGAACTAACCCTCAGCCCCTTGAGAAACCTCGGTAGAGTGTATTGAGGCAACTCCCTTGATAACTCAGGATGAGTGGAGATTTGGGACTGAATTGTCTAAATAATTATCTTAGAGAATCCACTTGGCTCTGTCCAGGGAGGGCCGGGCTGAGACCACGAATAAAGATGCCTGTGCTTCAGTTAATCAGTATAAACAGCGAAAGGCTATGGAGGTTCCTTCAGAGGGCAGGCTGAGATCAGCCAATCAATTGTATCTGCTTTTCATCCATCATGAGGGGCAATCTATCCTGCAGGAGCTGACACCAGGAGATGACATTTCCGAGGACTAGCATTACAGCGAGGGGTGCGCTGATTCATTGATGTTGTAACCTCATTCCTGCAAGTACCATTATTTAGTTAAGGTTTATAGGGCATTGGGAAGATAGAAAATGCTATATAAATGCTAACTATCATTATTGTTGTTACCATCTTTCTGAGGAACTGCTTCTGGGAGTGATGCCACAGCGCACAAACACACAGAGGCACCACTTCCTACCCATCTTAGTTCTGAGAAGAGGTTACCCTAATGAGTAATTCACATTGTGCCATCTCCTAGGCACTCCAACTTAAAACAAATTAAATAAAGCTTAATTAGACAGTGCTTTATGCACTCTAAAAATGTAGCTGATTGATATTCTAAGTAAATACAGGTTAGTTGCTGAAGAAAGAATACTGAAAAGGTTCCAGAATTATAAAATCAAGACTGAATTTCCATTACATTAAACATATGGATGAAGGAGATTAAACTCCCTAAACATATTTAATTTTTTTCAATGGTCTGTTTTTTTGGTATTATATTTAAAACATAATATATTTTAACATTTCCCCATTTAAAAATAACACTTGCCATTCTGGCACTTGAACTTTACTAAAATTCGTTTTTAATTGTTGAGAAAAGGGTCTCAGCACAGTATAGGGAAAGAAAAAAACAATAAATGAGCAAATAACAATCTTTTTAACAAGGCCTAGTGTAATGCTAATTGTACAGTGAATGCCTAAAAAATAACTGCTGATGTATTTGTAAATTATTTTTAATTTTGTGATGGTATTACTTAGATGGCAAGCTTTTCCCGGGATTTTGATTCAGGTAGAAACTGTCAAACTGTCAATGGAGGCAGTAGTCACATTTTGACTGTCATGCCTAAGGCACTGTGAAAGATATGGATACAATATGGCACCACTAATGATTCGATCATTATGAGAACACAGGTGACATGGTCTAAGCTTGCATGTGTATGCTGATTGTGTTTTTCTATTAGCTTGTTTCATTTTTATAGAAATGTATGGGAAAACAAAGATGATCAACCTAACAAACCCCTCACAATTTTTGCTCACATCTAGTCAAATTCCTTGGCCTTCTCCCTCATGACTCCTTAAGAAATCTTTGACACTGTCAGAGACACGCAGGTTTAAGCTGAGGATTTAGAACAAAAGAAAATTAATTTCTAACAGAAAAGAAAGGAAATGCCTTCTATGCAAAGGCTAAAATACCAGCATCATTATGCTGCATTTACATGCAGCCTAATTTTTCTACTCAGAGCCAAAGTAAGATATGTCCCAGTATTTCACATCTGCCTTTTCCCATTTTCTATGCTAGATTACTCAATGTGTAGATGCCTCGTTACTATTTAGGGCATCACCACCACAGCAGAGTATGCCATTGGTGGGAAAAAAAAGGGAGAGGGAGGGAAAGGACAATTCTGATATGCTTATCTAGAGTCTTGCAATCACAAGAGCTGAGAAGCTATTTTCATTTCCACCTGTTTGTAAGTTCTGAGTTTAAGTTCAGTTTGCTCTTATTAGGATTATGTCTAGCATTTAATAGCAGTAAACTCACTTTTTGACCCATGTAACTGTTTTCCACGGTACATCATTTTCACTTTTATTCTAATTAGTTGGAGATATAGAACTTTTTAAATCTATGACATCCTCACAAGAAATTTCACCTGGATCCATAAGAGCTCTTTCAGTTAACATTTGAAAACATTATTTGATATTTTGTCATGTGTGTGGAAAGTTCACAGACATAATCCCTAAGCTGTAACTACTTCCTCATAGCCTTAGCCCTGTGGCATCTGATCCCCTCAGATCTTGGAAGCTAAACAGGGTCAGGCCTGGTTAGTACTTGGATGGGAGACTGCCTGGGAACACCAGGTGCTGTAGGCTTGGGAGATGGACCCGGAAACCCACTCCTAAAAATCAATCTGCCATTGAAAACCCTATGAACAGCAGAGCAGCATGGACAACAGTGTTTCACCTGTTGTAAGTAGGGTCGCTATGAGTTGGATACCAACTTGATGGCACCTAACAACCACCACCACCACCATCACTTACTTTATTGCTGTTGAAAGAAATATCTCCAGGTTTGTTTACGATGGTATTTGACACAATTATGTGATGAGACGACAAGGATAAATACTAATCTTGCATAAAATTTGTGTCCTTTCTTTTGTTGTTCCCATAGGTTCATTCTGTAGGAATCCAAAGGCTGATTGATTGAGATCATCTCTGGATAGTATGTTCCTCCATTACTTTTTGCACTAGCTGCTCTCTGGCTGGGACACCTTGCCCTCGAATACCCATATGGCTGGTTCCCTCACTCAGTGAATAGTCACTGAACTTCAGAGGTCACACTGTCTGAAATTGTAACCCTACTTCAGAAGTTCTAAAGAATCTACTGTGTGTGCTTTTTCTCCTAAGCTCTTACAACCATCTAGCATTTATATATTTTCTTACTTAATTCCATTTACTACTTTTCTCTCCCACTAGTTTATAATCTTGAAGAGAGTAGCAGTTGCTGTATTAGGCTCATGGTGGAAATTTGGAAACTGGGACCATGCATTATACTTAACAGACATTCAACATTTGCCAAATGAGTGAAATGGTTGTTGCATAAATTAGCCTACTGCTTCAAATATAAAATAATTGAGACGGTTCTCCATGATGTGAGAGGCTTTGCAATGAATCAGATGTGTTGACTTCATCTATAATAATGAGTAATTTGGGGGTCTAATACTCTCTTTATAATTTGACATGTATATCCACTGTTAAACCGTACCATCTTATTTAAACTTTTTTTACTGCAGAATATTCACCCACCAAGATCAAAATGATTTATCACAAGTGAACACAAATATAATTGCTGCCTGGTGAAGTATGAGAACAGTGCTAGCAACTTGGAGGACCCTTGTGCCATCTTTCAATCACAGACCTCCCCTCTCTGCTCATTCCCTTTCTGGACATTCATTTTGTAATCATGTTCTAGCTTTTCTTTATATTTTTTGCACCTACCATGCCCTACATACTATAATTTTGCCTGTTTTAATTTTTTAGATTAATTAAATGATAAAATGCATTTAAAAATATTCATCTTATTGTATATAACTGTCACACATTTATTTCCATTGCAACATTGTATTGGATTGTGTAAGTTTACTATGGTCTATTTATCCACCCTACTATTAAATTAACACGTACGTAGTTTCTGATTTTGCCTGCAGCCATACCACTGTGACTTTGGATCCTGTCAGATCTCAGAAGTTAAGTAGGGTCGAACCTGGTTAGTCCCTGAATGGGAGACCGCCTGGGAACATTAGGTGCTATAGGCTTGGGAGAAGGACTCAGCTACCCACTCCCAAAAAACAATCAGCCATTGAAAACCCTATGAAAGGCAGAAAAGCACTGATAATACTGTTTCATCTGTTGTACATAGGATCACTAGGAATCAAACACCAACTTGAGGGCACCTAACAACAACACAACACTTTCTGGTTTAGAACTATAATACTGCAATGAATATTCTTATATATTTTGTACCTGAACATGTTTATGCATGTTTATAAATGTACATATTTGTGATGAACATCTGTTTACATTTCAACTTGATATGTTACTTTGAATTTATTAGATTGGGCCATATAAAATTGTCAGTTTTAATGGTAAATGTTGGCAATTTTATAAGGCTTAACCTAAAACACGTGGAATTTCTGTGAAATATGCAGTTCCAACTTACGTTTTGCTAAGAGGATGTACCAATCTACCTGCAAATTATGAACATTCTAGCTGCTCCACACATGGACCAGCATTTGGTATCCTCAATATTTTTATTTTTAGCTATTCTGTTATGTTATATGTATAATGGTATCTCATTGTGCTTTTAATTTCCACAATTTTTGTAAGTAATGAATCGGAACATGATTAACATGTGTTTATTAGACATTATGGTATCTCCCCCCCTTTTTTTTCAGTACTTGGGGTTGAACTCATGGTTTTGCATGTGTCAGGCGAGTGACCCATCACTGAGCTGCTACACCAGCCCCATTTTTAGTGTTTATTTTTGAGACAGGGCATCTCTAAGGATTACCCTTATCCATATGCTATACTTCTGGCTGCCTCTGACCTCTAATCTGCAATTCTTTCGCCTCAGCCTCTTAATTATCTGGGATTACAGGCATGTGCTACATTTGGATATCTTGTCAATTAGCTCTTTAAGTACCTGTCCACTTTTTTCTGTTGTGCTTTGTCTTTTTCCTGATTCATTTGCAGGAGTTCTTTGGATATTTTGCATTTAAGCCTTTTGCATGTAATTTGCATTAAAATGTACTGTCCCATTCTGTGGCTTGGTCTTTCACATGATGAATCCTGTGTTTTATACATCAAGTTCCCAATGTAAATGCAATTTAATTATCACTGGTTTTCCTTATATGTTATGTCTATTTTATACTTTTATAAAATTCTGTCCATGTCAATCTTTATGTTCTGGAAATGTTTCTAATTTAGCTTTCACAATTTAAGCTATAATTCATCTGAAATTAATTTTTGTGTGTGATAAGAGACACGATCCTTTTTTTCTATATGTATGTCCAATAGAGGCAGCAATATTTATTGAAAGGATTGTGATTCTCCCATTCTACAGTACAATTGTGTTACAAGTCAAGAATCAATATATTTGTGGCTTTGTTCATGGACTTTTTATTTTTTTTCACTGATCTGTCTACATTTACACAATATGTTGTTGTTGTTGTTAGGTGCCGTCGAGTCGAGTCCGACTCATAGCGACCCTATGTACAGCAGATCGAAACACTTGCCGATTATAGTTCTGCCTTAATTATTATAGCTTTATAATGATATCATGATAGTGAAAAAATAAGACTTCTAACATTTTCTTTTTCAGATTTAAGTTGGCCCTTGGCATTTCCAGTTGTATTTATCATCCATTTATTCAGTTACATCAAGAAAAAGAAATATTAAAAACTAAAACCTCACAAAACTCTCCTCAAATTATTTAGAACATCCTTACCTTCTCTCTATATATACCTTCTCTCTATATATATTTCATATATATATATATATATATATATATATATATCTGGTATCTCTCAGATATATGTATACACACACATACACACACACACACACACAAACACACACACATATTACATTATTTTGTGATACTGGGGACTGAACCAAGGGCCTCCTGCATATTTGCAAGCACTCTGCCACTGTGCTGTACCCCTAGCCCATGTTTTATCCTTGTTAAATTGAGACAGTGTCTAAGTTACACAGGCTGCCTCCACCTCCCAATTTGCTGGGATTATGGGCCTTTACCAGCATGCTCAGTTTTCAGTAATATTTTGTGGTTTTATTTGTAGTTATGCATAGTTTTCATTAGACATGCTCTTAGGTGGTTATTTTTCTCATGCTACCATAACTGGTGTACTTTAATAAATCCATTTTCTAATTGTCCCTTCAAAACAAAATAATTGATTTTATATATTGATCTTATACATTCTAACATTTTTATGCAGATTTTTTGGACTTTTCACGTAATTGTTCATGTTGTCAGGAAGTGAACAGTTTTATTTCTTTTTTCCAAATCACTTCATCAATTCTTTCTTTTTCTTGTTTTATTGTATTGGCTACAGGTCTTAGGCCTGCAGCCATAGCACTGTGCCATCCATTCCCATCAGATCTCGGAAGCTAAGCAGGCTCAGGACTGGTTAGTACTTGGATGGGAGACTGCCTGGAAACACCAGGTGCTGTAGGCTAGGGAGAAAAAGCCGGCAACCCACTCCCAAAATCAATCTGCCATTGAAAACCCTATGAACAGAAGAGAAGCACTGACAATAGTGTTTTGTCTGGTGTAGGTAGGGTCGCTATGAGTTGGATATCAACTGGATGGCACCTAACAACAACACAACAGGTTTTAGTGCAATTTTGAACAGAAAATTATGTTAGGCATACTTATCTTGTATCCAGTCTCACAGGGAAATTTTGCAATATATTACTTCATGACTTAGGTGTTTTTATTGTGAATAACTTTATAAAGACTAATGCTATTCAGTGTGAACATTTTCTAGTTATCTTTTAGTAATTATTTTTGCCCATGCTGGGATCAATCCCAGGGCTTCACACACTCTAGGCAAGTGTTTTACTACTGAGCTATACCCTCAGCACCATAACATTTCATTATCAATATCTTTGTGGTGAAAGAACATATTCTGCATGATTTTTATCCATTGTTGAGGACTGCTTGATGCCCTGGCAAATACTCCATTTGTGAATATTAGATGCATGGGATATGTATTTTGCAGTTTTATGGGAAGTGGGATGATAAATATGACCATCAGATCAAGTTTGCTGTTTAACAACAGTTTAATTGTCTTATTGATCTTTGTTTTATATCCCTTTGAAAGAGATATATAAAAATACTTTATAAGTTTGTATATTTTTTCCTTATTGTTCTGTCTGTTCTTTATCTATATATCTTGAAGCTAAGTTTTCGGAGTATGTAAAGTTAGAATTGTCATGTCTTTCTCATTGATTCAGCCTATCATCATTATGCAGTGTCTGTCTTCATTTCTAGTGATTCTTTTCGTTTTGACACATGGAGATGTTAATATAGCTACACAGCTTTTTATCATATCTACAAAAGTTTTATTTTTCTTTTAAAACTTTCAACCAATTAGAAACCTTGAATTTTAAATGACTCTCTCCTTTAAAAAAGTGTACACTGAAGCCTGTCAGTTTTTCTCTTTAATTTGAGCATGTAATCATTTCACACTTAATATTTGAATTTAAATATAAAACAATGCTATACATTTTACATTAACATTTTCTTTTCTTTTGGCTCCCTTTCAAATTACTGAATGTTTTCACACATTGTTAAAGATTACTTTAAAAAAATAAATATTTCTCAATAATGAATAAACAAAATAGTATATTATTTTACGTGGTTGTTTTATTTCTCAAGTA
>VMDO01007761.1:0-54183 GCA_007922755.1 Pedetes capensis | reverse complement strand
TCATCAACTTTTTATCAAAATAAAATCTGCCACACACAGATTATATTGACAATTTTTTTAAATTTCATTTTTATCCTATATTACTTAAGAACTTGCATAGACTTGTAACAAATCTTTTAGAGGTTACCTATAAGTAATAAATTGCATCTTGGCTTATAATAGTGTAATGGTAATTGATAATTGTCTTGTTATTTCACTTTATTTACTATTGACATCATTTGTGTGTGTGTGTGTGTGTGTGTATTTAAATCCAAGAGGGCAGAACATATTACCATTACTTTTTTATATAAAGTATCTTATTTTTAGTGGTAATAATTTGTTAATTTAAACATTCACTGAATTTTTTTTCGGTACTGGGGGTTGAACCCAGGGCCTCCCATCCCTGCATGCTTTGCAAGTGCTGGACCACTGAGCTGAGCCCCCAGCCCATTTTTTTTAACTTGTTTTGAGACAGGGTCTCACTAAATTAGGCAGACTGCCTCTGGTCTCGAACTTGCGATCCTCCTGTCTCCACCTCCCGAGCTGCTGTGATTACAGGCGTGCGCCACCGCGCCCAGGATTTGTACCTTTTTATCACACCACATTTGCCTAGGAATAGCTGAATTTTTATATATTTTACTTATAGTGATATTGTTGTATAATTAATATACATTTACATTGGCCCACATGTTTACTATCTCATAGCTCTCAGTCCTTTAAGATAATTGCTACTCTCCTTAAAGAACTCTAAGATTTCCTTTAGCATGAGAATATTAGTTACAAAATTTCTCAGTTTTTAATTGTCTGAAAGTATCTGCTCTGTTCTACAATCTTGAAGGCTATTTTTTCTTTGTATAAAACTCTAGTTTGTTATTTATCTTTCTTGGCACTCAGGAGTTTATTTTCTGGCGGTATCATGATGTTGAGAAGTCAGCTGTGAGTTTTATACTTGCTTCTTAAGAATAATCTGCCCTTTTTATGTGGCTCTGCTAATTTTTTTCTCTTTGTCTCTGGTTTGCAACAGTTAATATTACATGAGGTGTGAGCAAAAAGTATTATGAATGTTTAAAGAAAAAGATCATTACAGTAAAAGACACATTGCCATTAATTTCCCTTAAAATACTTTCCCCTGGCTTTAAAAACACAACATCACTCTTGCTACTTTCTTAAGTGGTTATGAAAGTCCTCTTTCACAAGTAATAAATTTTTTAACTTAAACATTCTCTGTATTTTTTATCACACCACATCTGCCTAGGCATAAATGGTTTTTTATATATTTTATTTACAGTTCATAGAAAGTTTTAAATTTGAGGCTTGATACTGTCAGGTTTGGAAATTCCTCAGTGGTTATCTCCTTAAATACTGGTCCTCTCTCAGTTCCTTCCGTATGTTATTTTTGGGACTCCAATTGCATGCTATGCCTGGGTTTGATTCCCAATACTTCAAAAATGGGAGAAGGACTTGGCAGCCCACTCCTGAAACAATCCCAAAAATAATTAGTCACTGAAAACCCTATGACTAGCAGAAAAGCACTGATACAGTGCAGGGCATGGCATAGCATCAGAGAATACTTCGTTCTCTTGTACATAGGGTTGCTGTGGGTGAGGTCTGACTCATTGGCACCTAACAACAACAATGCATGTCTGACTTCCTCATTATATCATCTATGTCTTCTATACCCTCTTGTGATTTTACTTATTTTTGTCTTTCTATGATTTGTTCTGGACATCTTCTACTGATTCCTCTTCTAGATCACTTAGTCTATCTTTACCTATACCTCAGATCCTGATAAAATTACCTACTGTAGAATTAATTTCAGTTTTTATATTCTTTTCAGTTCTCAAAGCTCTATATTTTCCTTCTCTTATTTCCAGTTCGATCCGTACATTTTTTATTTTTATTTCCTTGAATATTGCAAGTATGTTAAAATCTATAGTTATAGTTAAGCTCAATACCTAGTATCAGTGAGTGTTTTTCTTACTGTTGTTGGTATTTACTTTTATTCATGATGCAAATTATTGGTGCTGGTTTTTACTTACATTATCTTATTACCTTGTGTGGTTTTTTTAAGGTTCTTGTCCTGTGTATTGATTATGAAAAATTTGTTATTGTCAGGTGCTTTAATTTAAAAATGTAGAAATAAGTGATGTTTTCTTCTGAGAAAAATTAGAATTTGCTAATATTCACTTATTTTGGACATGTAGTCCGGAGGAACCCATCCCTGGAGAAGGCTATCATGTTTGAGAGGGTGGCAGGTTAATGAAAAAAAGGAAAACCCTCCACTAGTTGGATTGACAAAATATTTGTACAATAGGCTTAAACATAAAGAAGATCATGTGCCTGGCACAGAATCCAGAATTGGGGAGTGTTCCTTTCTGCTGTACATAGGGTCCTTATGAGTTGGATCTGACTCGATGGCACCTAACAACAACAACAATACCCAGGGACACAGTAATCTATGATTCCTCAATCCGGTATTAGTTTGGTGTTAGATTGCAACTGATCTGAAATTCTTTTGAGAATTTATCTAGTTTCCAGTATTCTAAAGATTCAGACCTTCAGTGTGACAAACCAAGGATTAAACTGCAACACTCACCCGACCCACCTCCCTCTGTGTGCTCTGGACTTTCTTTTGTTATATCTCAGGCCCTCAAGCTCTTTCAAAGACCGGCTTAACCTTCAGGTGATCTGCTCTCAGGTGATCTGCTCAATGATTACAGAACATTCTAAGGGCAAACAACTCTAAAAATCAAATACTTCTCTGGGCCTGCACCACTTTACCATTCTGGCCTGGTAATGGTAATAGCCTTTGTCCCCCAGTAGTTAAATATGCATTTATTAGATTTTGTCTAGATTTTCTAGCTTAACTCATTGGAAAGTTTGGTCTGAATACTCAGTGTTTTATTACCAGGATCTCGTCCCAATAATATTTTTAAAAATATAATATACTTTTCATAATAATGCAAAGTCTTGTATCATTGAGGCCATAAAATAAAATATTTCAAGTTTATATTTTCTTATTAAAGAAAGTTGATAAAAGTAAGGGTTGGGGATGTGGCTCAGAAGCAGAGGTTTGCCTAGCTGAGGCAAAGCCCTGGGTTCAATATCAGTACCATAATGACGATAATAATGATACACATTGCTAAATAATAAAAATATGAGAAAGACTAAGGAAATTTTAATAATTTTTGTTTTGTTGTTAATTGACATTGAGTAGAGACCAAATCATAGTGACCCTGTGTAAAATAGAATGAAAGACACCCCTTGATTCTGTACCAGGCACATGATCTTTTTTATGTTTAAGCCCATTGTTGCAGTCACTATGTCAATCTAGTGAAAGGGCTTCTTTTTTTTGTTGACCTGCCACTCTCCCAAACATGATGTCCTTCTCCACGGATTGATCCCTGCTGACAAAATGTCCAAAATACATCAGATACAGTCTAGCCATCGTAGCTTCCAAGGAGCACTCTGGTTGCACATCTTTTGGGACAGACTGAATGGTTCCTTGTGCACTTCATCGTATATTCAATATTCGTCTACACCACCATAATTCAAAAGCATCAATTCTATTCCTGTCTTCCTTATTCAACATCTAGCTTTCACAACCATATGATACGACTGAAAATACCACAGCATGAGTCAGGCACATTTTTGTCTTCAACGTGATATCTCTACTTTTCAGCAGTTTAAAGAGGTCTTTTGCAGCAGCATTTCCCAGTGCAATGTGTCTTTTGATTTCTTGACTGATGCTTCCATGGGTGTTGACTGTAGAACCAAGTAGAGCAAAATCTTGGACAAGCTCAATCTTTTTTCCATTTGTCATGAAGTTGCCTATTGACCCAGTTGTGAGGATTTTTGTTTTGCTAATGTTGAGAAGCAATTCATACCGAGGCCGTGTTCTTTGATCTTCATCAGTAAGTGTTTCAAATCCTTTTCACTTTCAGTAAGCAGAGTTGTGTCATCTGCATAATGCAGGTTGTTAATGAGTCTTCCTCCAATCAAGATGCCAAATTCTTCTTCACAAAGTCCAGCTTCTCAGATTATTTACTAAGCATAGAGATTGAAGTGGTATGGTGAAAAGATATAGCCCTGATGCACACTTTTCTTGACTTTAAACCAGGCAGTGTGTCCTTGTTCTGTTAGAATGACTTCCTCCTGGTTCATGTACAGATTCCTCGTGAGTACAATTAATTGTTCTGGTATTCCCATTCTTTGGAATGTTCTCCTTAATTTATCGTGATCCACACAGCCAAATGCCTCTGCATAGTCAGTAAAACATAGATAGATATCTTTCTGGTATTCTCTGCTTTTGGCTAATATGCATCTAACATCACCAATGATGTCTCTGGTTCCAAGGTCTCACCTGAATCCAGCTTGATTTTTTGACAGTTCCCTGCCTATACCCTGGTGCAGTCACTCTTCAATGATCTTTAGTGAAATGTTACATGTGTGTGACATTAATGATACTGTTCTATAATTTCCAAATTTGGTTGGATCTCCTTTCTTTGGAATAGGCACAAATATGGATTTCTTCTGGTAAGTTGGTAAGGTAGCTATTGTCCAAATCTCTTGGAATAAGCAAGTGAATAGCTCCAGTGCTGCATCTGTTTGTTGGAACATCTCGTTGGTATTCCACCAATTCCTGGAACCTTGTGTTTTGCCAATTCCTTCAAGGCAGGTTCCACTTCATCCTTAACTATCATTGGTTCCTAATCTTATGCAACATCTTGAAATGGTTGGCCATCCACCCATTCTTTTTCATATAATGACTCTGTATTCCTTCCATCTTCATTTGTTGTTTCCTGCATCATTTAATATTTTCCTTGTAGAATCCTTCACTATTACCACTCCAGGCTTGAATTTTTCTTCAATTCCTTAAGCTTGGGAAAAACAGACCATGTTTTTCCATTTTAATTTTCTATCTCCAGCTCTTTGCATGTGCCATTATAATATTTGACTTTTTCTTCTCCAGCTGCCATTTGAAATCTTCTGTTTAGTTTTTTAACTCTGTCATGTATTCCTTCTACTTTAGCTGCTTGACTTCAAGGAGGAATTTCAGAGTCTCTTTTCACATGTAATTTGCTCTTTTTTTCTGTCTTTTTAATAACCTTTGGCTTTTCTCATGAATGATGTCTTCAATGGCATACCACAGCTCATCTGGTCTTTGATCATTAATGTCTAATGCATCAAACCTGTTCTTGAGGTGGTCATGCACTCCGGTAGGATATACTCAAGGTCATTCCTTGACTCTTGTACACTTGTTCTAACTTTCTTCAGCTTCAGTTTGAACTTGCATATGAGCAGTTGTTGGTCTGAACCACAGTCAGTACCTGGTCTTGTTCTGACTTTTGATATTGCACTTTTCCATCATCTAGTTCTACAAATGTAGTCAATTTTGTTCCTGTATGTTCTGTCTGGTGACTCCCATGTATATAGTCACTGGTTATGTTGATGAAAAAATGTATTTCCAATGAAAAGGTCATTTCTCCAGCATCGTTTCTGTCACGAAGATCATATTTCCCAACTATTGAGCCTTCTTGTTTCCAACTTTTGCATTCCAGTCACCAGTGATTATCAGTGCACCCTGATTGTATGTTTGACCTATTTCAGAATGCAGAAGCTGTAAAAATCTCCCCTAACTTCATTTGTAGACTTAGTAGTAGGTGTGTAAATTTGAATAATAGTCATATTAACTGGACTTCCTTGTAAGCATATTGATATTATTCTACCACTGACAGCTTTATACTTCAGGTTAGATCTTGAGATGTCTTATTTGATGATAAATGCAACCCCATTTCTCTTTAATCTGTCATTCCTGGCATAGTAGACCATATGATTATCTGATTCAAAATGGCCCATGCTGGTCCATTTTAGCTCACGGGTGCCTACAATGTCCATGTTTATGCATTCTCTTTCCCTTTTGATGATTTCTCTTTTTACTAGGTTCATACTATGTACATTCCACATTCTAATTATTAATGAATGTTTACAGTTGTTCCTTCTCATTTTGAGTCATGCCACATCAGCACATAGGTGTCACTGGGGCTTTATTCCTTTCCCGTTATTGAGGTAGACACTACTTTGAGGAGGCAATTGTTTCCCAATTATCTTTTGAGAGCCTTCCATCCTGGGGAGGATCATGTTCCAGCACTATATCTAACAGCACTTCTCTGCTATTCATAGGGTTTTCAATGGCTAATTGTTTTGGGAATAGGTTATCTATGTTCTTCTCCTTAGCCTGCCTTAGTCTGGAAGCTCAGTTGAATCCTGTTCACCATGGGTGACCCTGCTGGTATCTATAGTACCAGTAACATAGCTTTTAGCATCACAGCAAGACACAAGCTGCTATGGTATGGCCAAATGACACACATGTGGTTGATTTTAATAATTGTGGTACTCATATCATTAAAACATTATTATAAGAGCTAAAGTTAATGGTCAAACAACATAAACTAATATTTATTAACACATATGGTGACTTGGTTAAGAGTATTTATATATGTTCTTAGTTTTCCTGAGGCTGAAAGAAATCAATTGATCTTTCAGGTATGATAGAGACATATTTTCCTCTCCATTATTAGATGCACAACCTTTTACAGATTGTTTATCATCTGTGTCTTTTTGTAATGTAAGTACAAAAACAAATTACACTTTGTGGAGTTGTTATGAGAATTGATTCAATACATAGAAAAATTAGAACAGTGGAGAGAATATAGTTCATATTGTGTCATCATCATCACCAAAAGTTATACAACTTTAAAATTTTTCATATATGCACTAGAGAATCTAAGACAGTCAGAAACAACAGGCTGTTGTCAGGTGCCAGCAAGTCAGGTCTGACTCATAGTGACCCTCATAGGATTTTCAAAGGCTGATTGTTTCAGGATTGCTTTGGGAGTGGATTGCCACACCCTCCTCCCATTTTTGTGGTGGTAGGTATTGAAATTTGGTCCTCAGTGAGTGCAGAGTGGCACTGTTTCAACTGAGAAAAACCCCAGAGGATGCTGTTTTACATGAAAATCATATAAAATATATTACTCCATAAAAGATGGTTATATAAAATACCTTTCTTCCTATCCTTTGTGACAAAACCTCTTTTTGTGATCTGTACAAATCGAAGAGATATCTACTCTCCTGAAACAAATAAGACACTTTTTTAGGGCTCATGTCCTTGGAATCTACTGGCTTCATGAGAATATAATGCTCTGAATATTATTTGTCTTGATCTTCTCTAGATAACTTCAAGACAGACAGGATTTCCTGAAAAATGTTTTAAATGTCCATAGTCTGTCCCATGATGTGAATTTGTCCTACATCGTAGGGAAGAAATCCACATATATTATGAGTTAACAAATATGACAAGGTGAGAGAATAAATGACTTACATCTGAGGTCATACCAGGCTCAGAAATTGCGTCTTCCTATATAAATAAAAATTTCAGTGGATTTCCTTTTCCTATGTATTAGCTTCTCTGCTTAAATGAATGTAGTCTGACTTCTTTCAGAGAGTCAACATGTCACCTTCAGTACAGGAGGGCTAGCAAATATTTTCTGCTAAGGACCAGGTAATAAATATTTTAGGTTGTGTAGGTCATATCATTTTTGTTGAAAATATTCAAGTGTGCTCCTGAAGCTCAAACAAGGTAATATACAATTTGTGTAAATAAATGGGCATGGCAGTATTAAATAAAGCTTTATTTATCAAACCCAATGGGGCTAGATTTAGCTCATGTACCATAGTTTGCCAACCTCTGAAAAGCAACCTAAGGCTGAAACTTCTCCAACACAGCCAAGAAACTTTTGTGACTTTCACATATAGCTCTGATTCACTGATGTGACATGGGGAAATGGGCATTTATTCCCCATGTATAAAGTGACACCTCCATTTAAGTCACTTCTACAAAGGGAGTACATTCCTTTAACCATGGTTTGAAATCTTCATGTGGCTTACTTTTTTTAAGGCTAGCACTGTGAGATATTTATTATTTATTTAAAGAATGCAATCCTATGACAAAAGAATGTATGCATTATTCAAAATCGTAATAATTTTTTGTTGGTCTCAAGTACGTAAAGATAACTCGAGTATAAGTGTATTTGAAAAGAATTCTCCCTCACAATATTATGCAGCCATCCTTCAGCTGTAAGAAATAGTTTGCACATCTGATTCTTTTCAGTATTTTCTCACCAACACTTTTATGAAAAATACTGTTATTTTAAAGATAATTTGAAAACTAGCATACTTATATTGTAGGGACCACAGTTTGACATTAACAGGATGATAATACTTTTTATCAAGAGGAATAGAGGAAATGTATTGCTCTCTTTTTCATTTATTTCTATCTTCTTCTTCTCTTTATTTATTTTATTTTTTGAAGAGCACACAGAAGAAGTCTTGAAGTTATCTTTTCAGTTTTGGTTTTTTGAATTTGTGAAATTTTTCCTTTTTTCTTGCTTTTTTCTTTTATCTTTAAATTAGTTTTTGGAAAGACATGGTTTACCAGCATTTGAGAACAATAAGGTAGGTATTTTATACTTATTGATCAGAAGAAAGGGCTGAAGCCAAAATCTTAAGCATAATTTAAAATTTGACATTGACTTCCTATCTGGCTTGGAAAAAACTTGTATTTACCTATTTTTGTTGCAATAAAATGAAAACTAATTAATTGTTGTTAGTAAAACACTTGGAAGATATAGATTCCTTGTAAATACTAGATACCATTAGATAAAGATGTCTCCGTTAGAATGGATGATTCCTGCCAAAATACTTTTAGAGAGAATATTGCTTTGGATTTAATACCCTAACTTAATTTCAGTAAAATGTTACTGCTTTTTTGTTAAATAGATTGAGTAACCTTAAAGTATTTGATCAAATAAATGCTACAATGAATAGGTTATTGTCACATTTTTGTTGGAACATATACTAGATATTGATCTTAGTGATGTTTTATTCATATTAGAAATTATGTCAATATAAGCCATTTGGACAGATGGAAAGCCATATACTTAACTACAAAACTTAACTATCTGCCCTTGTTTCCATAATTTTCCCAATTCATTAAAGCACCATTTTGATTAGTAAATCTAAGAATTAATTAGCTTGGTGCTGGTTGATATCACCGGGCTTTCGAGTAGCATTTCGTATGTCACCTGTATTAGCCTTCAGGGCACACAAATTCATTCTCTTTCTCTTCCTTGAGTCTTTCCATGAACCCTGCTTTGACACTGGTAATAGCAGACCAGAATTGAATGATTTTCAAGTAAAATGCTGCTGGTAAATAAAACTGCACAGATAGCCTCCAATTTATGAATAGTACTAAACTAAACATTAATATAATTAATGAAGAGTATTTTTGCTACCTTTCTTTCAGATAAATTCTTCTTCATATGTTTTGAATAAAGATGTTTTAACTGGTAGGCTGTAAGTAGTTTTTGCAATGTAATCAAAACATTCTCTGAATGTAAGTACTTTTAGTTTGGATTTTGTGTTTGTTTTCTTAAAAAAAAAACAGTGGCTAAAATTAAAGAATACTCCCCTCACCCATTAATAGAAGATGGAACTTATAAATTACTCTGCTAGATCTGGCAGTATTTTGTGCAATTCCATTTTTTAAAAGTCTTTCTTTGTATATATGCCACATCTTTTTAATGCACTCATATGTTAGTGGACATCTGGGCTAGTCGCCTGTAGTCGCAGTTGTGAACAGCTGTAATGAACATGAAAGTGCAGGTGTCTCTGTGGTATGATGACTTGGATTCCTTTGGGTGTATGCCCAAGAGTGGTACAGCTGGATCCCACGGTAGTTCTATTTTTACTTTCCTGAGGAACCTCTATACTGATTTCTATGACGGTTGTACTGGTTTATAGTCCCTCCAGCAGAGCATAAGGGTTCCTTTCTCCTACATCTTCACCATCATTTGTTATTCTTTGTTTTGCTGATGCTAGTCATTCTGACTGGAGGTAGAATTTCAGAGTTGTTTTGATTTGCATTTCCCTTATAGCAAAGAATACTGAACATTTTATCATATATTAACTAGCCATTTGTACCTCTTCTTTTGAGAACTATCTGTTTAATTCCTGTGCCCACTTGTTGAATGGATTTTTTTCTTGGTATTTAAACTTTTTATTTATTTGTTTATTTGGTTATTTAGTGATCATGGGGATTGACCCCAGGGCCTTGCACTAAGCAAGTACTCTGCAACCGAGCTACATTCCCAGCCCTTCATAAAAATCTTATATTGAGACTTTTCTTGTTGTTGTTATGTGCCGTCAAATTGGGTCCAACTCATAGCAACCCTCATAGGATTTTTCAATGGTTGTTTCAGGATCATTTCAATAGTGGGTTGCCAAATCCTTCTCCTGTTTTTGTGGTGCTGAGGGTCAAACCCAGGGCCTCAGAGACCATGGAGTGGCACTCTACCAACTGAGCTAAACCTTTGTGCAGGCTGCCTCTAGGATCAAACTCAAAATTCTCCTGCCTCAGCCTCACAAGTTGCTAGGATTACAGGGGTGTGTGCCACTGTGTCTGGCTAATTTGTTGTGAGTCCGTTATATATCCTAGATATTAATCCTCTATCAGATGTACGGTGGTCAAAGATCTTCTCTCATTCTGTGGACTCTCTTTATCTATTGTTTCCTTTGCTGTACAGAAACTTTGTAATTTCTTTTAGTCCCATTTTTCAATTCTTGAAGAAAATGCGTGTATACGCCTATGTGTTGAAGAGTTTTCCTTACATTTTCTTCAAGTAATTTCTGAGTTTCTGGTTTTTACATTGTACAGAGTGAGAGATGGGGATCTACTATCATTCTTCTATATGTGAATATACAGATTTCCCAGCACTGTTAAAAAGGCTGTCTTTTCTCCAAAGTGTTTTTGGCACCATGTGAAATATTATTCAGCCATAAAGAAGAATGAAATTATGTCATTCACAGGAAAATGGATGGAATTAGAGATTACAATTTAAGTGAAATAAAACAAACTCAGAAAAATACTGCATGTTCTTACTCACATGTGGATGTAGAAGGTAGATTTATTTTAAAATGAGAATACATATATGTGTATATATATACACACACACACACACACACACACATATGTATGCAAGAGTAGAAAGTATAAGCAGATATATCTAGAGTGGGGAGAGGAACTGTAGAAGAGAAGGAGCAACATAGGGGACAATAAGGGAGAGAACAGCGCTAAATACATGACTCAATTTTATCACAACACCATGGTGAAACTCATTATTGTTGTTGTTGTTGTTAGGTGCCGTCATGTGAGTATCCGACTCATAGTGACCCTCTGTACAACAGGGGAAACACTATGGTCAGTGCTTCTCTGCTGTTACATGCTAAATGAATAATTGTTTTAAAAAATGCTGCCATGACCCAATGTTGAGGCCCTGAAGAGAGGCTAGTCAGTGAGCAGCCAATTAGGTCTACACACCCCTAAATATCTCCCTTTTATCAGATTTTCACACTCTGAACCACGGTATGCCTACTATAGTCACTTTACTATCAGGTAACACACAACCAGGCATTGCCTCTGTGCCTTAGAGATGGCAGGTATCATTTAAGTTACCCAGTGCTAAGCTTAAATCCTTACCTTGCCTCCTTCTCATAAAATCCCCTGCTCCCAGTTTCCTTTCCTCCCTCCGCCATGTGATAGACCCCATGACCCCTGGCATTTCCCTACCCCTCCACATGTGACCTATACACTCTTTCCTGGGAAAAGAATAAATGTTTTTGAATGGAATAAACTATTATTCCATTTGTGACTATCATAACAATCTTTCCAATGGCAGTTGTCTCTTGATCTTAATATGTAATCATAACAACATAAATAAAACCTATTAAAACAAGTTGGAATTATTTTAATTTGCCTTCTCAATCTTTTCTTATTTTATGTATGTATGTATGTATGTATGTATGTATGTATGTATGTATGTATTTATTTTTGCGGTACTGTGGTGCTGAACCCAGGGACTCACACATGCTTTGCAACTGCTCTGCCCTAAGCAGCACCTCTAGCCCCTCCTTTATATTTTTAAATTGAGAGAAAGTCTCACAAAGTTACACAGGCTGCATCTGGACATGAGCCTGCCATCCTCCTGCTTCCACCTTCTGAGTCAATGTAATTATGTTGTTGTTGTTGTTAGGTTCCGTCAAGTCGGTATCCTACTCATAGCAACCCTCATAGGGTTTTCAATCGCTGACTGTTTCGGGATTGCCTTGGGATTGGATTGCCAGGTCCTTCTCCCATTTTTGTGGTGCTGGGAATTGAACTCAGGACCTTAGAGACTGCAGCACAGCGCTCTACCAACTGAGCTAAATCCCAGCCCAATGCAATTATAGGTGTTCCTTTATTTTTCCCTTCTTCCTTCGCTCCCTTCTTCCCTTTTTCCTTCCTTCCACCCATCCACCTACTCAGTACCAATATCTGTGATCCATGACTTGCCATTTCTTCTGTATGATATTGAAACTTGCTACATTTTAATACTAAGCCCAGAGTATTAAGAGAAATATTAAATATTCTGTCCCACTGAGGGTGCATTAAGAATTGTCATAGCACTAAGAATAGGGTCACATGGAATGAATATTTCGTCCAATACAGCATTGAAATGTTGTCCAACTCACTGAAGCAAGTTCATGAAGACTACTGTAAGGACAGGTCTGCTAGTTTCAGATGGGGCTTCCTGATACCTCTTATGCCACCACTCCCCTGGTATCCAACAGCTGTCATGAGCTGTGATTGTCTTCCTGGAATAAACCAGTTACGTCAATGCAAAACAGAAAAACAGTTCACATGCTACCAACGTAAGGGAGATTTATTTCATGGAGGTCCCACTCAATATTTAGTGCTTAACTCAAATGAGGAAGGCTGTCTCCAGTTCCACCAACCATGTTTTTCCTACTGTTTATGCCACAAAAATGCCATAAACCTTATATTTCTCTCTCCCTGTCTTGTTGTTGTTGTTAGGTGCCGTCGAGTTGTATCCGACTCATAGCGACCCACATAGGGTTTTCAATGGCTGTTTCGGGGATGCCTGGGGAGTGGATTGACAGGTCCTTCTCCCAATTTTGCTGTGCTGGGAATTGAACTCGGGACCTCAGAGACTGCAGTGCAGCACTCTATCCACTGAGCTAAATCCTAGCCCCTCCCTGTCTTAGTGCTGATCTTAATTGTAGGAAGTATGCAATTTATACAAGTTATCTACATTGAAAAACGATTTAAAATTAAAAATGGTCCTGTGAATATAGTTAGCGATTTTGAATGCAAACTGGTTTGTCATACAGGTTGGGTGTCTTGAGTAAGCTACTTACTGATTAAATAGGCACAAGAATATTTAATTTACAGTGGGTCATTGTGAATAGAGGCTGGGGTTTTAGCTCAATTGGAAGAGTGCTGCTCTGTCCTCTCTGAGGCCCTGGGTTGGATCCCCAACAATGCAAACATGGGAGAAGGACCAGCAGCCTACTCCTCAAACAATTGGGAAAACAAGTAGCCACTGAAAACCCTATGAATATCAGAGAAGCACTGACATATTGTGGGACAAGGCACAGTGGCAAGAAGTATTTAGTTCTGTTGTACATAGGGCTGTTATGAGTCAGACCTGATTCAATGGTACCTAACAACATTGTGAACAACAACAACAAAAGAGGTCTTTGTGATGAGTTAGAAGAATACTGTTGATTGCTAATCCCATGACCATTTCTTTCTTTTTTCTTTCCTTTTTGCACTCTCTTTCAATCTATCCTATTTTTTCAGGAAAGCTAGACCTTCTCCAGGATGGGATTTAGCTCAGTTGGTAGAGCACTGCGCTGCAGTCTCTGAGGTCATGAGTTCAATTCCCAGCACCACAAAAATGGAAGAAGGGCCTGGCAATCCACTCCCAAGGCAATCCCGAAAACAGTCACCATTGAAAACCATATGAGGGTCGCTATGAGTAGGATACCGACTCAATGGCACCTAACAACAACAACAGACCTTCTCCAGTTTCTATTGGTTTGTCTAATTAAATCAGGTCTCCCTCCCTTTGCCAAGTGATTATTGGTTTGACTTCAGCATGCAATGAATTTCTGGCCAATAAAATGTGAAGTGAAGTTGTCATGGAATTGAGATGGTTCCAGAAGAGTTTTCCTTATTTCTAAAATGGAAGTAATACACTGACAGGGATTTTTTCTTTCCTCTGTTCTTGATTCCTGAAATTTCCATCGCTATCTTACATGAAGGAAGGGCAAGTCTTACTGAGAATATCAGAAGCTTGACACTAGTAAGTAGATGGATTATTCCTGCAACCACCTTCCCTCTGGGCTGCTTCCTGCAGTAGATAAAAGGTTCTTCTTGTTGTTTAAGCCAGATTTAATTGCATTTACTATTACTTGCAGCCAGATGCAAAGGATAATAAAGATAATGTAAGAGCATGTATTCTACAGTTCTCCAGAATATAGTGGGAGTTCATTAAATCTATATTTAAAATCAACTTGAAATATATGAATGGATAAATTCCAAGAGCTAATGAAAATAATTTTAAAACTCTACCTCTCAAAAATAAAATGATTTATGATTTTCACCTACTTAATTAGCCAAGATTAAGTAGATGATAATATCCAATATTGCTAGTAGCATAGGAAAATTGGACATTCATGTATTACTGGAAATATGTAAATAAATGCAAGTTTCTTAGAAGAATTTATCACTGATACTTCTTTTAAATCAGTAACTTTATCTACACAGAGATTTGTAATAGGACTTCACCATAGCCTTATTTATAATAGATGAAAATCAGAAACAATCAATTGTCCATTACATTGTTGTTGTTAGAGGTGGTGCCGTCAATTCGGGTCTGCCTCATAGCGACCCTATGTGCAACAGAGCAAAACATTCCCCGACACTGTGCCACGTCTGGTACTATGTCAGTGCTTCTGTGATATTCACAGGGTTTTCAATGGCAGATTGTTTCAGGAGTGGATTCCCAGGTCCTTCTCCCTAGTTTGTAGCACCTGGTAATCCCAGGCTGTCTCAAATCCAAGGACTAAACAGGCTGCCCCTGCTTGACTTCCAAAATCAGGTGGGATTGGATGCTAGTGTGCTATGGCTACAGATGTCCATTACATAGGATTGTTTAAATCTATTCGCTATGAAAAATATCAGCCTCAATCATTTAAATCTGTAGAAAAGCTAGGTGCAGGAGATCATGTCCATAATCCCAGTCACTCAGGAGGCAGAGGCAGGAGGATTGGAAGTTTAAGGTCAAAAACAGCCTCTGTAACATAGAGACTCTGTCTCAAAGTAAAAAGTAAAATATAGGCTGGGAGGTGCTGCTCAGTGGTAGGGTGCTCACGAAGGATGTAGGGGACCCTGGGTTTTACTTCCCTGTACTGGAAGAAAAACGTTTAGAAGAATAATTTTTAAAATAAATTTTTATTTTAAAAGCTGCTTTAGACTTAAAGAAACACTGTGAGATAGAGCACCCCCGTATATTCACAGCCAGTTTCCCTTACAGTTAACCTCTTGCACCAGTAGGATACATTTGTCAAAATTAATGAACCAATATTGTCAAATTATGAACTAATGTCTGTGCATTATTCAAGTTTCCTTCGTTTTTAGTTTCCACTTATTTTTTTTTTTCTGTTTCAAGATTCCAATCAGGATACCACATTTAGTCATCATATCTCCTTAGATCTCCTTAGATCTCTCAAGTCTATGGCAACTTCTCAGATTTTACTTGTTTTTGATGACCTTAAGAGTTTTGAGAAGTCACAGTCCAGTCTTTTGTAGATTGCTCTTTAATTGAAATTTCCTAGCAAAGAGACTGCTATTATGTTTTTCCACAAGGAGCCATGAAGTATCGTATGTATCTGTTCATATCAGTGATGACTTACCACTGTTTGACATTGAATTTGATCACTTGGCTGAATTTGTCAGATATCTTTCCTATAAAATTACACTTTCCCATGCTGTAGTCTTTGTAAGGATTCATTATGGGAATCTCCCACTTAGGGAGTGAGGAGTTCTGTTTCAACTGCTGGAAGGTTGTTGTTGTTGTTGTTGTTGTTGTTAGGTGCCATCGGGTCGTGTCTGACTGATAGTGACACTCATAGGGTTTTCAATGGCTGATTGTTTTGGGATTGCCTAGGGAGTGGATTGCTACATCCTTCTCCCTTCTTGAAGGTAGAGTATCTATATAAATTATTTGATGTGTCTCCTCTTTACCATTTGTTTATTTATTCAAGCATGTATTTATATCCACTATAAAATTATAGATACATAACTTCTACTTCATATCATAACTTAATATATTTTATTGCTGAAATTATTTCCACTTTGGTCAATTAGTGTTTTTTCAGTTGCTGCCTATGTCATCTAGCATATCCAAGCACTGTTTGTTTTCCATTTGTTTCAGTACTCTCTTTACTCCTTGCATTACACGAGAGATCGTGTACACTTTCTTCCCTAGTCTTAGATTCATCCTTTTCTCCATTGATCCTCCATTCCTTTCACTGAGAAATGGTAGAAACCAAGATATAAATACTAGGGTTGCTCCTTGCTACTGAGGGATCATCGCTCCTAGGTCTACGAGAGAGAGGAAGTATAATGTGAACATTCTGTAAAGACTACATGTGTTGTTGTTGTTAGGTGCCATCGAGTTGGTATCCTACTCATAGTGACCCTGAGTACAACAGGCGAAACACCATTGTCAGTGCTTCTCTGCTGTTCATAGGGTTTTCAATGGCCAAGACTATCTATGCATATCAATAAATCTGCTTATATTTAAATATCTACAAGTATGTTAAGTGACCTGTGAGTTCACACTGATGTTTTTGCTTCAAAATCCATTCTTACATGAATATGTCTCGACCTCTTCTTCCCTTGCTTATGAGTAAACTCCCAATTTGGCAGTGAGAATCAGGCCTCAGCTATCTGCCATCCATATACTTAGTTTCTCCATTCTAGGATTCATGGATAGTAATTTCAGAATTGTTAACTTATATTTCTGTGGGAATCAACTTTATCAATTCGAATACAATGTTTATGTGCACTTTGTTTTGATTTTAATCTTATAGATTGTGCTCAGTTCCAATATTCTTTATGTCAGCATGTTTCCTCACAGATTTATAATGCACTTAAGTTTTTTTAATCTGGTTTTGTTTCCATCTTCAGAGTTCCTAAATGATGTTCTAAAGTTATACTGTAAAGGTCTGTGGGTTTCAACTAATCCAAAGTCTGTGTGCATGCAATTACAATGGCATGCAGAGTATTTTGTTGTTATTTGTTTCTTTGTTTTGTTTTGTGCCCCTCTGCCCTCTCTGAGGCCCTGAGTTTGATCCCTAGCAAACACGGAAGAACCTGGCAGCCCACTCCCAAAACAATCTGGAAATAATCAGCCATTGAAAACCCTATGAGGGTCACTATAAATTGCACACAACTAGAGGGCACCTAACAACAACAACAACAACAACAACAACAACAACAACAACAACAGGGGATTGAACCCAGGACCACACATGGGAGGCACGTGCGCTCCTCTGGCCTTGAATTTGTGATCCTACTTCCTCAGTCTCTCTCAAGTTACTGGGATTATATGTATGCACCACAGCACTCAGCTCAGAGTAATTTTATTAACCTAAAAATTTCCCTGTACTTTATCTGAACTGGTAGAGGTATGACAACCTGAATTTCTGGTATAACTGACCTTTACACTGTTACTGCAGTTTTGATTTTGCAGAATATCATTTGATTGAAACCATAACTTATAGCCTTTTCATATAATTTGTAGACTACTCAGGCTGCCATCTTTCACTTGGATCAATTAACAACATTTTAAAAACCAAGATATGTTATTTAATCATCATTTGTTCCTTCTCTACCACTCCTTTCTTTGTGTAGATCTTTGTGTAGATAGAGTTTATGACCTATAACCTTTTCCTTCTACCTGAAAAACTTGACGTTTCTTACAGAGCAGATCACCTGGAGATGGATTCCCTTGATTTTCATTTCTCTGAGAAAGCCTTTACTTCTCCTTTACTTTTGAAGGACAATCTTGCTGGATATAGAATTTTATGTTGGGGTTTATTTCTTTCAACACTTTAAATGTTTCTCTTGACTCTTTTCTTCCTTGAATAGCTCTGATGAAAAGGCCACTGAGTTCTTTTCCTTATTAGGTAAGGTGTTTCTTTACCTCCCCTCAACTCTAGCAACTTTTAAGATCATCTATTTGTCTTCAGTTTTCTGCAGATTGAATATGAGATGTGTGTAGGTGTTTTTGTATTTACCCTGCTTGATGCTTCACAAGCCTCTTGCATCTGAGTTTTGATGTTTTCACCAATTTTGGAAAATTCCTGAAATTCTTAGTCCAAACATTTCTTCTGCTCCATTCTTTCTCGCTTCTCCTATGGTGTATCCATTATGGAAATGTCTATATTTTGAAGCTGTCCCAGTTTTAGGTTTCTGTTTGGTTTTATTCTTTCCTTCATTTATCTACTTTCATTTCAATTTGGGAACTCTCTGCCCACCAGTCTTCAAGCCTACTGATTATTTTCTTGGCCCTGGCTAGTCCACTGATGAGACTTTCAAAAGCATCCTCCATTTCTGTTATGGTATTGTGGATTCCTAACATTTTGTTTGATTCTTTGTTAGTTTTATCACCTCTTCTTATGTGACTGACCATCTGTCCTTGCATGTTGTCTACTTTTTCTATTAGACCTCATAACATGTTGAACATTGTTATTTTAAATTCTATTTGATAATTCAAACATCTGTGACATATCAGTGTCTGGTTCTTCCTTCTATTTTCTGGTTAGATTATGGCTGTCCTTGTCATTTAGGATGCTCTGTAATTTTATATTTTGGACATAACATATAGTGTCCCAGAGTAGCAGTTCTGAAATAGAACCAGTGCATTCTCCATAACAAAGTCTTACTCTCCAGGGGACAATATTTTGTTAGAGCGTTATTCAACATGGGGAAATAGAACTTTGCTAAATGAAGACCTTTGGAGGAATGAGTGTGGAGAATTCATGAAATACATTGATAACTATGGCAAATAGCCCTTTGGTATGAAGTTTTATGGTAACCTATTTAGGTGCTGGTCTTTGCTTCATGTTTGTTGCAGATAACAGAACATCAAATTTCTAGACACTCCTTCTTTTGCGTTCTTATGTTGTTTTTGGACTTTCCTAAGGACTTATCATCAGATAAAATTTGTGTCTTGTAGTTCTTTCAACTTAAGTCCACTACTGTTATACTAGACAATTGTTCATGTGGTGATAATTTACAGGAGAGGGCAGATCTTCTGTAATGACATTATTAAATCTTAGTCTTTTTGCAGTCATCTATCCTCAGGGGCTGGGATTTAGCTCAGTTGGTAGAGCGCTGTGCTGCAGTCTGTGAGGTCCCGAGTTCAATTCCCAGCACCACAAAAATGGGAGAAGGACCTGGCAATCCACTCCCAAGGCAATCCCGAAACAGTCAGCCATTGAAAACCCTATGAGGGTCACTATGAGTCGGATACCGACTTGACGGCACCTAACAACAACAACAACAACATCCTTAGGTCTTGACCATCTCACAGTATTTCTTAGATTCCTACTCACTCCTCCAAGGGTCTTGATTTGGAGAAGTTCTGTCTCCTCTTGGGCAAAGGCTATAGTAAAGCATTTTCCACTGTATAGTCGGCCTTGGTTATGGAGAATGCACTGGGTATATTTTGCAGTGGTTAATCCTACCCTCCTCTGCCAGAGCCATAAGATCTTCCTTGTTTCTTCACCTTAAGAGCCTGGTAGTGTGCATGGAGATAAGACTCATCAATGTGTGGAGCTTCACACTCAAGTTAATTCACATTTAACCCCCCAAAATGTGTTCTAATTATCATGTAAGTGTTCCTACCTGCTTTCAGTGTTAATAGCTTCAGTTCCCATATAGAAATTAGATAATGACTCTGGATTTTCTTTTCTCCTTAAATTTGCAGTGATGGTTAGCCTTGCAATCTCTGTTCTCAGATGAATCCAAGACAAGTCAATGGTTTTTAGCATATTCAGCCTTTTCTTATTTGAAGGATGAAATTGATAACTTCCAAGGTCTTTATAAGTTCTATCTGACACCTGAAGCTTAATAGCATTTTTATGAGGCACTGCTAAGTAAAATAGAAGCAAGTTTTAAGGTATAATATAAAATATGATCTATTTACAGTATATTTATTGTCTAAGGGAAAACACATATTGAAATATAATTCTTATTGCAGAGTGATGGGATTGAAGGTAATTTTTACTTTCACCTACTTTTGTTTTGTTTTGTTTTGTTTGTTTGAGACAGAATTTCACCTTACAGCCCAGTTTGTTTGGAAACTCACTAAGTAGACCAAGCTGGCCTTGAACTCATGTCCATCCTCCTGCCTTAGCTTCCCAAGTACTGGGATTATAGATGTATGCCATCCTACCTGGCTTTTCACTTACTTCTTTTATTGTACTCTCTAAACTTTTTGCAATGAATTATATCATTTTTAAAATATACTATTTTAATCTATTATGAAATATTTCAAACATGCATGAATAAAAAGATCTATTTCTCCTTCTTTAGAATAATAATTGTCCTCATATTTATTCTTATACTTTATAACTAAATTTTATATTTTTCACTGATATGCATGTATATAAAGTTTGTGTGTTTTAAAAATTTATAAAAATGGTATTTCCTATGTATGTCATCCTCTCAGGTTCAAACATGAGCAACTTTCATCCTCAAAATAATCACTAAGACAGAAACAAAGCAAGAGACATTATTGGCTTACTTTGCTGTCTTTCATAATGTATAACTTCAATTTAATTACTTATAATATCATCACACTATGTTTTACATATCAGCCTGCAGCCATAGCCCTGTGGCATCCGATCCCATCAGATCTCGGAAGCTAAGCAGGGTCGGGCCTGGTTAGTACCTGGATGGGAGACCACCTGGGAACACCAGAAGCTGTAGGCTTGGGAGAAGGACCTGGCAACCCCCTCCCAAAAATCAATCCGCCATTGAAAACCCTATGAGCAGCAGAGAAGCACTGACAATAGTGTTTCCCCTGTTGTACAGAGGGTCGCTATGAGTCGGTTACTGACTCGACAGCACCTAACAACAACAACATCATTCTGCAGCTTTCATATTCAACTTGAAGATATATATGAGGCATGACTTGAGAATTTCTCTTTCACAAAACTACCTTAGAGATATCCTCTTATGAGCATATACAAAAACATGTTTAAAAATAAAATTTTTGCATTATTTTGTTGGAACACAAACAATTGAAAATGACCATGTTATACAGTTGAAAATAAAGAATATTTTAAAAATTAATACTATGTAAAATTCAAATAAATAGATTACATCCATATATTATCAGTGTAAATAAATCTCAATATTATATTGAGTAATTATAAAATTTAGACAAATTATCATTCCCTCTTTACACTTGTTCCTAAAATAATAGAAATATTTTATTTTAAACAGTTCAACAGCTATCCTACAATCCTTTGCACTGATTCATTTCGATCATCATTTCAACATTTAAAATTATAACATTATCCAACACGTAGGGCCTGAGGTATAGCTCAGTTGGTACAGTACTGCTCCATACTCTCTGAGGACCCGAGTTCAATCCCCTGCACCACAAAAACAGGAGAAGAACGTGGCAAACCATCTCTGAAACAATCTCACAAAAACAGGAGAAGAACGTGGCAAACCATCTCTGAAACAACCAGCCATCGAAAACCCTATGGGGGTCACTATGAGTTAGACCTAACTCGATGACACCTAGCAACATCAATCCAACACTTCGGTTTCATACAAATCATCACATTTTACGGATCATTTTTACTTGACTTTTCCCTTCTCTAAACACTTTTTGATTTTATCCTGAACCGAGTAATATCTCACACAATTCTCTCAAAAATTATGGAGTACCAGCATCTTTCTCCTCTCATTCTTCTTCCTATTTTGTAGTCTTGATAAAAATGATCTTTTCTATTCATGGTATCTTCTAATTCCTGTGTCTTCAACTTTTTACCATTTTCTCGTTCCATACGATTTTGGAGGGGCTTACCATTTTTCCCAGCTTTGATGTCAGTTTTAGCTATTAGTGTCATTAATGTATCTTTATGGCTTCCATTTTCTTTTGGTTTTCACAAATATTTTTGATTTTCAACCCTGATTAAGCCCCTTATTATAGTTTATTTATGAAATGTCCCCCAAAGACTCAGTCGTGGAAAGCTTGGTCCCCAGCTGATGCCATGATTGGAGTATGAGGGCTCTCACTTATTCAAGATATTGATCCAATGATGGATTCATAATTTGATGGTATTATTGGGAAGTGGTGAAAAATAAGAGGTAGGGCCTCTTATGGTTGGAGGAAGTAAGTCAATGGAAGTATGGCTTAGAAGGGTATATTTTGTCCCTTGCCTCTTTCTGTCCCTCTTTCTCTACTTCCTGATCACCTTGACGTGAGCAGCCTCCCTTAGCCACTCTTTCCACCATGATATTTCAGCCTTGCCTCAGGCTCACAGCAGTGAAGCTAGCTGGTCATAGGCTGCAACTTCTGAAACTATGAACCAGAATAAACCCTTCCTCCCTTGTTTTCCCATGTATTCTTTCACACCTCTTTCACACCTTTCACACCTTTCACACTCACTTTCAAGACCATTTGGCTAACTGAACACTGTTGAAGGAAGTTACCAAATCAGGCACAGCATGAGACTCACTAATTTCTAGCCCAATTGGGTGGACAAGGCTGGGTGGTAACTCTACCATTCCTTGTTTCTTACTCCAGACCTGTGGAGATTTCCAACCTTCTCTGGTTTATTCAAACTACTAACACCCTTGATTACCTTACTGGCTGGAAATGGCCTTGACCTCCCATGGTCTTCAAGTTTACTCAGAATATTAACCTTGCTTGAGTTAACCTTCTGTATCTCAATAGAACTCTTTATCGCCAACCAGTGTCTCCTTCTCTTTTCTTGTAGAAGAAATACAGTTTCCCCTTGTCAAAACTAATAGCTATGTACATACTTTTGTTGTGATGTCCTACATATGTCATCATGATTTACTCTTTCATCTTTTCTCTTATGTTTTCTGTTTCCCTTTGTCCAAAGCCCCTTCTCTCCTGCTTCCAAACATACTTAGATCTAATCTCTCCCAATTTAAATCTGGCTTCTTCACTTTTTCTTTGCTGTTTCCATAATCTCTCTTTCACTAATATTTGACAAAAACTTAGTTTAAAAGTTTTACATGAAAGCCAGGCACCAGGGTGCAAGCCTGTAACCCCAGCAGCTTAGGTGGAACATCGAAAGTTCGAGATCAGAGGCAGTCTGCATAATTTAGCGAGACCCTGTCTCAAAAAGCAAAAAAATGGGCTGAGGGTGCAGGTCAGTGGTACAGCACTTGCAAAGTATGCAAGCTCGAGGCCCTGGGTTCAACACCCCAGTATGGCAAGAAAAAAAATAGTTTAAAATTTGGAATTACACCACAAAAATTATATGAAAGATTCCCACAAATGAAATTAAGTAAATATTGTTATATTTATTTTAAAATATTTAACAGATACTAATTAAATCATAGCATAAAAGCCATACTGCCCAAATATTTCTTTGTTGTATCCCGAATGTTTTCACTCTTTTAAAGTAGGTACTGACATTTTCATGTGTTTTTTGTATCTTTATATATATGTACATAAAAGCATATGAAAATATAAGTAATTTTTTTCTATATCTTGAAAAAATCCAACTAGGGTTAGGCAATGAATATAGCCATTCTATTTTTAAAATTCATGTTATTATGTATAGTTCTGGTTTATTAATTTCAACAGATGTCTAAAACTGCATTGTATGAATAAACCACCGTTTATTTAAATTTTTTCCTACTGAAAGATGTAGATTGTTTTTCTCGTTTATTCTTCTTAAAAAAATCATTATAAGCAGTGCTGCCCACATGTTTTCCATGTAAGAAAATATCTGGAGGTGCACTGTCTGGGTTGAAGGACACAGGTAATTTTATTCAGTATTGCTAAAATGAAGGTCAAATATTTGTTCAAAATTACATTCAAACCAGATGACCCAGCACTGTTTGCTTCTGAAACCTTCATCAACACTTTATATTATCAAATTTAATTTGTTTTGCCCAACAGATGAGAATAAATTCTATCTTGCTTTAATTTTTTATTTTATTGATTATTACTAGGTTGAAAGCATTTCCTGTATTTATTAATCATTTGGGTATTCTACTCAATGATTGGCTTATATCACTTGCCTACTTTTATTTTCCTATTTGCCTTTTGATTTTTGTTCATTCATCCATTCAACAAGTACTTATTGAATACTCATTATTTCTAGGCACTTTTTTATGCTCCAAGAACATCAATGAACAAAAAATACCTGCTCCTCTGGAACTTACATTCTTGTAGAGGTATGGAGAAATAGTGAATGTGTAAAGTAAGTTAATATACAGTGTATTCCACATAACATGCAAAATGATAGGGGAAAGGGAAGCAAAGTACAGGGAATTGTGCAAGCCATATCATAAAATATTGTGGTCAGAGTAGATAGATCTTGTTGAAGGGAGATTTGATTGGCCTTGAAATTGTCAAAGGAGTTAGCCAACAGGTTTCTGGCAGTAAAGAAGCTTTTCACACAAAAGAAACAAAACCAAACTATTAAATGAGAGTGTGCCTGTCATATCTTCAGAATAGCTAGGAGGCTAGTCCGTGGCTGGACCAGAGTAAGCAAGGGAGAAAAAAGTTTGAGTGGAGATCATAGGGCAATTTTAAAAGGAACAGTTATAAACTGCCTTTACAGAAGAGCATTGCAGACCTCCCAAGAGGCAGCTGAAGGTCTCTAGCCCTTGCCCTAACCCCATGGCCGGTTTGGAGTTGGGAAGCTGTAACTGATATGATAATGGACCACAAACAGCGCCCTCTAGTGATGACAGAAAGCTTCCTGGAAACACCCTGCTATATCAGAACTGAAAGACTGTTTAATGATGCATACCTCTTCTCCCTGCCCCCAACTTTTCCTCTATTTAACCTTGAAGCTCCTGTGAGTTCCTCAAAGAGAGACTTGGGGGTCACCTATTTCTCTTCTCAATGAGCACCTTGAGAATCTCCTATCTGTCCTTTTGATCTTGTCTCTTTGATTGCTGTATTGGGGGTGGGGTGGCTGAGCCTCCGTTCAGGATTTGGGGTTTCACTATAAAAGTGGGTAACAATTTTGAGACTCTGAGAGCCTGTGAGATGAGATTTGACTTCAAGTTCTGAAGGAACACTGTGGTTTCTGTGTCAGACTAGAATATTCTATGGTTTGAAGTGGGTAGAACACCCAGAAAGGTCAATTCTGTACAGGCTTGGTTCCAGTGCAGTGGTACTGAAAGGTATTGTGGACCGTGAGGCCTTACAGGAGGTGCTTAGGTCACTGAGGGTGTGCCCTCAAAAGCTTAGAGACCCCAGTCTCTTCACTTTTCTCTTTGCTCTCTGGCTGGTGATGTAGGCATGTACTCCAACACATGACCCCACCAGTGGGCATAGGCACCAGGGGCCAAACTGATAATGGCTGCCTGATTGTGAATTTCAGCCTCCAGGCTGTAATCAAACCCTTTCTCTTTAGAAGTTAACTCCCTCAGGCATTCTGTGGCAATCACACACAGCTAATACAGAACAGAAATGAACTTTTAGGCTGCTTCTCTGTCTTGGTTATTATGAACAATGCCATGATGAACCCGGGGGCACAGGTGCCTCTTCAAGCTTCTACTTTCAATTCCTTTAAATATGCACCCCAAAGAGAGACTGCTGGATCATATAGCAATTCTGTTTTTAGTGGGATTTTTTGTTACTTCTATACCTTTTTCCATAATGGCTCTACCAGTTTACCTGCACACTGAGAGTATACCAGTTCCCTTTCCTTTATATCGTTATCAATTTTTATCTTTTTTTAATAGCCATCCTAGTAGGTATGAGGACAGCAACAGGTGTGAAGTAAATATCTCACTGAGGTTTTGATTTTTATTTCCCTGATGATTAAGGAAGCCATCTAGAAATACAGTACATACATACAATGGAATGTTGTTCAACCTTGAAAAAGAAAGAAATTCTCGCTTTTAGATGACAATATGGACAAAGCTGGAGGTCCTTATGCTAAATAAAATAATCTAGACAAATACTATAGATCATTTATATAATAACTCTAAAATAGTCAAACTTATAAACGAGTGTTTTTGTTGTTAGGTGCTATCAAGTCCATGTCTGACTCATAGAGAGCCTATATATAACAGGCGAAACAGTATTGTTGGTGCTTCTCTGCTATTCATAGGGTTTTCAATGGCTGATTGTTTTTGGGATTGGGTTGCCAGGTCCTTTTCCCAAGCCTACAGCACCTGGGTTTCCCAGGCAGTCTCCCATCCAAGTACTAACCAGACCTGACCCTGCTTAGCTTCTGAGATCTGATGGGATCAGATGCCACAGTGGTATAGCTGCCAGCATAAAAGAGTAAAGAATATCAAAAATTCTTTCTGTAGGCTATGGCAATGAAGAAAGAACTCAGGGCATTGTCATTTTGCAATGAAAACAGTTATCAGGGTGACCAACATGGCCTAGTTTGCTCAGGATGTTCCCAGTTTTGGTTCTGAAATTCCCATATTCCAGAATCTCATTGTCCCAGCAGACCAAAATGGCTATTCATACAATAGTCATGACTCCTAAGACATGCCATGAAAGACTTGGCCATGGGGGGCATAGCCACCCGGATAAGAGCTCTTCACTCACTGAGGTTAAATCCCCTCTGAAGGGATTACTCAAAGCTGAGCTATACAATATTCCATTGTATACATAGAAACTTAGCAAGATGGTAATCTTCTGTTGTGTTCTTATTACAAAAAATATGAGTAATAATAAGAGAGGGGGAGGCAACTTCTGAATGTGATTAATAGATTTAAGGCATAGACTGTAGTGATGCTTTCATGGTTATAGACTTATCTCTAAACTCATCAAGGTGTCTGTGTTGATTACGTAGAGCTTTGTGTACATGAAAAAAAAATCTGCCAAAAAGTGGAAGAAAGGAATAAGGAAGTTACTGTTGAAATACTGGCAAGAGAGGATGATGGCTTGAACCGGGATGGGAGCAACCTACATGATAAAAAGTGGTCAGACTCTGGAAAGTAGATTTCGAAAGCACAGATGTGCAGATGTTGATCATGAAAAAAAGGAAGGCGTCAAAGATTGCTCTGGGCTGCAGTCTGTCTTGAGCCACTGGAAGGATGGAGGTGAGCCATCTGAGACAGGAACGGCTGGGGGTGGACAAGCCTGAGATGCCCTTTAGTTGCCAAAGGCATACTTGGTCTAGGCTGGATAAAATCAGCTCAGGAATAGACGAGAAAGAGAAGGTGAAGGGTTGAGGTTTGTGTTAATTCAACCTAAGTACTAGAGGAGTACTTAATATACCAGGGATTCAAATCCCCTGAAAATGATACAGGTAGCAAAATTCTCTTGACCTGAGACTTCACATTACTTTGTTATAGTATATTTATACATAGAAGTTTACAATTTAAATATACATAAATCTTTCATTTTATTATTTCAATTTTGAAGGTTTATAATTTTCTTCTTTAATTTTGAATCATCTTTTATTACATACATTCGTAGGTACCTCATAGACTTGAATGCTGTCTGTCTAGAATTACATTGTTTAATTGTTACTCTTATATATGACTGTTACTTGGTTTTGTGTATAGCTCTGTTGGGTTCTAATTTATCTTTAGAGTCTCCTGCACTTTTTTTTTTTCAGTACTTGGGCATTGAACATGGCCTTGCACATGCTTTGCAAGTGCTTTACCACTTGCCTGCCCCCCCACAGCCCATTTTTTATTTTTGAGTCAGAGTCTCCCTAAGTATAGGCCGTGTCTGGTCACAAACTCACCATCCTCCTGCCTCTGCTTCCCAAATGGTTGGGATTACAGGCTTGAGCCACTGCACCTGGCTTTTCTTGTACTTTTACTAAATGTGTTGTTGCTCTGTTTGCATTTCAAATATACATTTTTCCTTATCTTTTTGCAGTGGTTAGGATCTCTATGCAATAGCAATTGAAGAAGAAGAAAGACATTGTTGGCTTTCACTTGCCTCCCTCCCTCCCTCCCTTTCTTTCTTTCTTTCTTTCTTTCTTTCTTCTTTATTTTTTTTTGCAGTACTTGGGGGTTGAACTCAGGGCCTTGCATATATTTTCCACATACTTGTGTACTGAGCTACACCTACAGCCCATATTTTATTTATTTTATTTTATTTTATTTTTATTAGGAGACAGAGTTTCCCTAAATTTGGTAGGCTGCCTCTGGCCTTGATCTTGCAATCCTCTTGCCTCAGCCTCCTGAATTGCTGGAAATAAAGGTGTGCACCATAGCGCCTGGCTTAAAAAAATACTTCTTTTATCATTAAGATGCGTTCTGTAAGTTTTTGTTGGATATCCTCATGACATTAACAATGTCTTCTCAGATTCCTTGGATTCTTTCCTTTTAATTCAAGAACAGGTGTTTATTTTTTATCAAATTATTCTGTATTCTTAGAGATGATCATATAATTTTTCCTCCTTTAACCTGTTAACATATTAAATTATTGTTGTCGTTGTTGTTGTTAGGTGCTGTCGAGTCGGTATCCGACTCATAGCGACCCTCATAGGGTTTTCAGTGGCTGACTGTTTCTGGATTGCCTTGGGAATGGATTGCCAGGTCCTTCTCCCATTTTTGTGGTGCTGGGAATTGAACTCGGGACCTCAGAGACTGCAGCGCAGCGCTCTACCCACTGAGCTAAATCCCAGCTCCTATTAAATTATACTAATCGTTTTTTAAGCAGGTGGTGTGGTGCACACCTGTAATCCCAGTGACTCAGGAGGCTGGGGCAGGAGGATCACAAGTTGGAGGCTAGAAAGAGTCTGAACAATTTAGCAAGACCCTGTCTCAAAATAAAAAATAAAGAAAGGGGTTAAGGATATCGCCCAGTGGTAGAGCACTTGCTTAGAATGGGTGAGGCCCTGGGTTCAACCCTCGAGTACTACAAAAAAAGTTTTCTTTCTAGTGCTAAACTGTCAATAAATTCCTGAGAGAAACCCTGTATGGTTACAAAGTATTATGTACATATTGCTGTATTTGGCATGCTAATATCTTATCTAGGATTTTTGCGTACATAGTTTTAATTGAAGTAGGCTATAATTAACTTTGGTTTGAGTATCAAGATTATACTACCTTGTAGTAAAAGTTGCAGAATGTTCCAACTTTTCATCTTGTCTTAATGTGTAAAAGGCAGAGATTTTATATCTGTGGAAGATCTGATTAAAATCATCTCCAAAATTATTAGGACCTATTGGAGTCCATACTCTTCACCTATATATTTTCTATTTCTGCAGTGTACATGCTGAACCACTGCTTCTACTCATCTCTTGACATCTTCCTTTGCGAGGATGAACTCTGTAAACTTTCAATCAGATCATGTCACTCTCTAATAGTTTCCCATGGCTTACAAGGTCCTGAGTCATCTGGCTCTGCCTGCCCTTCTGACCTCATCCACCACCATTCTCTGCCTAAGCCAGTGTGTTTCAAGACTGTGACCCTGGGCTCTTTCTTCAAGCTTACCAAACTCATCCCACATGAGAGGACGACTTTCTTGTGCCCCCTGTTTGGATGTTCTTTCCTTAGATCTGTGTTGGCTGGTGTAATCGCATCCTGTATCATTCATAGCTTAAATATCAGCCTTCAGAAAGGTTCACCTAACCGCTCTATGTGATAGGAAATCCTGTTGAGGATTATGTTGTTTACTCACAATTAACAATATCTGAACTTGTGGCTTTTATCATTTTTTGTCTGTGTTACTTCACTTCTCTCTCTCTCTCTCTCTCTCTCTCTCTCTCTCTCTCTCTCTCTCTGTGTGTGTGTGTGTGTTTCCCTTCAAAAAATAAGCTCCATGAAGGTAGGGACTATTTCTCATCTCCATTAAAAATATCTCCAAGTCCTAGAAGAGTGTAAATACCTAGCACATGGAACCCCCAAAATATTCATTGAATGACTAATTAGTACTAATGAAAAGATTAATTTTACCTTCACAAATATTAAAGACCATAAAGTCCCAATTTGTAGTACCTTTATCAATCATTCTTTCAACATATACTTGTCAATCAATTGTTTTGTGCCAGACACTGCCCAGGCCACTAGAACAACAGTGGTAAACAAAACAGAGTCCCCGTTCTTATTGTGCTTACACACGGTGCAAAACAGTGGGTAAAACAGTGACTATATGAAGAAGTAAATACAGTGTATGTCTTGAGATGTTCTGGTGAACCCACTGCTTAAAAAATAAAAGCCCTAACAGGTAGCATTCACCAATTTCCATGGCATAAATACTCCCACCTCTTCACCTATATATTTTCTATTTCTGCAGTGCAATTGCCAATTCCAAATTTAAATATTTAAACAAGTGCCTTGTAAAATTCTTGAAAATTTACTATGTGACTCTCCTGAGCAGATATGACCATGTCAAATGGTATTGCCTAATAGAGAAACACAAAGAAGGGGTGTGTGAGAAGGAATGCTGAGAGAAGCCATGCTAGGTTCTACAGAGTTGGTGAAGTGACTGGTGAGCAGAGGCTGGAAGGAACTAAGGGGCTAATTTTGTGGGGATCTGGAAGAAGAGCATTTGAGGGAGAAGGAAAAGACAACACAAAGGCCTCAGGCAGAAACACGCCTAGAAGAACAAGAAGGATGCTGTGTTTGTGGCAGAGTGAGCAACCGGGAGGATGGGAGAGGTTATGAGAGATCAAAGACACAGAAGCCCCTTTCAAGGACTTTCACATTTATTCTGAATGAGATGCGATCCCTTTAGAATGTAGCAGAGGAAAAACAACATTAATGACATATTGTTGTTGTTGTTAGGTGCCGTTGAGTCGGTATCCAACTCATAGCAACCCTCTGTATAACAGGGGAAGCATTATTGTCAGTGCTTCTCTGCTGTTCATAGGGTTTTCAATGGCAGATTAATTTTTGGGAGGGGGTTGCTGGGTCCTTCTCCCAAGCCTACAGCACCTGGTGTTCCCAGGCAGTCTCCCATCCAGGTACTAACTAGGCCTGACCCTGCTTAGCTTCCAAGATGTGACGAGATCGGATGCCACAGGGCTACAGCTGCAGGCTCTAATAACATATAGTCACCTTAAAATATTAATAACTGTTGTCATATTCCACCTGAAATATAAATAATAAACCTGACATATAGAATAGGAATCCCACTGAAGTCATTATGAACTTAAGTGAAAATATCTTTTTATATACTTGCAGTGGGATTTTTCCTTCATGAATGTCAGTTACAGATGTGTGACAGCAAATGATTTTTTTTGTGTGTGGTACTTTGGGGTTGAACTCAGGGCCTCACACATACTTTGCAAGTGCTCTACCATTGGGCTGCACTCTCAGTCCATTTTTTAGATTTTTTATACTGAGACAAGGTCTCCCTGAGTTATACAGGCAGCCTCTGGACTTGAACCTTCCATCCTCCTGTCTCTGCCTCCCAAGTTGCTGGGACTACAGGAGTGTGCCACTGAGCCTGGCTAGCAAATGACTTTTGTAGGTCACTTAAAATACTTGTTTGTGGTTCCACCAATGACTTATGTATCTGCAAACACAAATGCTTGCTTGCCCATTACTAGTCTGTACTTATGGTAAACATCAATTCATTATGTCATACTGCAAGTTTCCTTAAGGGATGATTTTAGGAGACCCTCCCCTTTTTTTCCCAGTACTGAGGGTTGAACCCAGGGCCTCAAAGTTGCATGCTTTGCAAGTGCTGGACCACTGAGCTGCACCCTCAGACCTTTTTTTTTTTTTTTTTTTTTTTAACTTTTTGAGACAGGGTCTTGCTAAGTTACACAAACTGCCTCTGGTCTTGAACTTGTGATCCTCTTGCCTCTGCCTGCCTAGTTGCTGGGATTACAGGCGTGCACCACTGCGCCTGGTGTTTTTAAGGGGACAGCACCACATAGATTTAGTGGATACATAAGAGATATACATAGGTTTTTCTAGAAAACTGATTTTTAATGTTAAGTCTAGTTTTAGTGTGAGTGATTTTTTCACTAAGTGTTTTTCAAAGTGCCACTTAACCATGTAGTATAGCTAAAGAAGAATGTGGGTAACATTGCAGGGAATAATTCTGAATTCTCTGTCCATAAAACCCTGGTCTTGGTTTGTGAGTTGCATTAATGAGGTCTATCCATGAGATAGTCAGTATCCACTTGGCCTTCTTTCAAATGCATACCCTGTCAAAAAGAAGGGTGTGTAAGAGAATGTGGGTGATTCTGCACAAACCACCAGAAGGATCAGGGGCAAAAGAAAGTACAGCAGTTGCCTCCTACTTTATTGAGTACTTACTGTTTGCCCAGTGCAAGGCAGGACACTTTGCTTTACATTACCTCCCTACTTTCTACTGAGCTAAATACTATTTATAGGTCAAGTTCAAGTGGAGTGTCATACAAAGTCATGGGGATTGTGAGTGGTGGGGTTAGGACCTTACAGCCTATGTTCCCACTTGCCATATTTTACTGGCCACACATTAAAAATAGCACATACTACCCCAAAGATGTTTCCCCTTTAAAGTCTTATACATTATACCATAAATTGCTAATGGTTATGATTGCTGCATTGGCACACATGAAGTTTACTTTTCTACTGAACATGAGCCCCTTAAAGTTTCTAAGTCACTGTTTCCCAAAAGTGGATCAATAATTCCCTGGACGCATTATGGTATAGTGTGGCCAAATTAGTAAGGGATACATTAGGTAAGCCAAGTTACACAGGGGATGGTTGTCCTTTACTCATTTTTTTAGGACCTCTTACAGTCTTTAATAGAGTTCCTTGTGAATCTCTAAGCGATTGGATAATCCACTTCACTCCATACAAATAAACATTGGATTGAGAAGAGTTTCTTCTCACTTAGAGACAAATAGAATGAATGCTTGGCAAGAGCTTTTTTTGGGGGGGTGTGGAAACCTTTTCTAACTGATCCTCAAGTTCAACTTTATAATGCAAAAGAAGTGTCCTCTTTTGGAGAGTGCCCATCCAAGAGTTCAGTATGATTTCTTAAAAAAGATGAATCAGAGCCACGTGCTTGTTTGTTTCTGGCACACGTTCAGCGTCTGACAGAGATGTGTAGATCTTGCTAAAATCAAAGCACAAAATTGTATTCCTTGAAGATAACTCTTATCATGTTCTTAGATACCACAGGAGTACTTTCTTTGTAACTGATAAGATATTGAACATCACCCCAAAACAAGCTTGCTGACTGCAGGCGAAAGCAGAGCCTCCCCCGCAACATTTGACGCTTCCCCAGTTACAGCGAGGGTGAATGTGTGTGAGTGTGTCTTCCTTGCAAGCACCTTTGGGCACATTTTGGTTTTATCAGAATAACATCATTATCAGACGCTAGTCATCTAATCAGGCTCAATTCCCCCGAAGAAACAGCAAATTGCTCCCTAAAACCAGAAAAAAAAAAAGAACAAGGTGGGGGTGGATCTGCACACTGAGTGAACACTGCCTTCCTGAGCCTGCTCCCTCTACCCTTCTAATAATCTGCTTTCTGAAGTGGAGATCAAGAAGTCAAGCCCATTGTAAAAGAAACAGGAAGGTGTTGTCACATGGAGAAATGTGGGTTTCAAAGTTGGCAAGGGCTGAACTCAATCATAGCCCCACCTACTAACCTTCTGGTTGAGTGGTCATTTTATTTGTTTATTTATTTAATTAATTTAATTAATTAATTTGCTTTTAACAATCAAATTGTCACTGACTGGCTCTTATGTTTCTAGACCTAATTAGCATTCCAGGTCCACAATATGGAACAAAGTGGACAAAACTTGGCGCCTCACTTTCTTCATGTATAAATTGGGAATTTATAGAATTCGTGGTGAGAATTAAATAGAATTATGTATTTAAAATATCTCATACAATACCTGCCATACAAGAGAGGTTAATCTCAGTGATATTCAGATCAAAGATTCCAATAATTCTCACTGATTTCTAGCTAGCTCAACCAAAGAACTCACAAAATCAAGGATATCTTTTATACAAGAAGGGGGGGAAAAAGCAGCTCCTTAAGTAATATTTTCTATTTCTTTTAAAGTGATGTAGCTTCTAAAGAATTCTTTGAAGTGTAGATAATGTAGGCTGTTTAAAGAAAAGATGCCGTCTTACCAGGGCATCATTTTAAATCACATTAACCATGAATGCTCTAATTCATTTTGGTTTCTCAGATTAGTTTACAAATCACCTGGCAGGTACATTTTACAAGAAGAAATAAGAAAAGATTTTAGGCCAGTGGATCTGATAGTAGAGCTGAAATAGTAGGAAACTCAAAAACAAGGGAATGGAAGTTCTAGGAGAGAAGGGCGGAAGAAGATGTACTGCAATTGTTTAAGGTTGAAAATACAATTTTCATCCCAGCCTACTAGAGTCTCCACGAGCGAACAACCCCTTTCTGGTTCTCTTGCTCATTTTAAACTGTTCTTCCTTTGTTTATTACACTTCAGTCACACAGATCTTCCTCCTGCCAATCAAATACCAAACATGACCCTGGTCTCAGTTCCAGAGCCTTGGAATTTTTGCATTTGTCAGGTAATGCTAAGTTGGTAATGATGTTCCCCCACATTTCCCCATGTTGAGTCCAAAGGTCTCAGCTCATTACATAGGTCTTCCATGACCACCAAATGGACAACAGCACCAGATAGTCTCTAACCTATCATTCTATTTTATTAATGTCATTGCATTCACTATCATCAAAAAGTGTTTTTTATAACACTTATTTAGTTTTTTTATTGTCTGATTCTACCCTAGTTTCCAGAATGTAACCTCCATATATATAAGGTGTTTGGCTATCTTTTTCAACTGTTATAATTCTAGGATTGGAAACTCTTCTTAGTGGCCTCTCAACAAAAAAACAAAATTGTAGAAGGAATAAATGATTGAATACCAGCATAAATAAAAACCTTCAAAGGGATGTGGAGAAATGGCAAAGAATAACTTCACCAAATTGACAATTTTGCCTAGAGCCAAAGCTGCATGTAACATTAATAATGTTCATTGATATTTTCTAGACTAATTTTGACATCTCTAATGAAAGAATTGTTCCTTCATGCATGCAATTCTGGGAAATCAGTTAAATCAGTTACTGTTCTAATCAATGTCTTGCTACTTTGGGCAGTGATTATTTAAAATCACCATAAAGGTGTGTTTGAATATGTGTCACAAGAAGAATTTTCTATCTTTATATTTCTATTAAGTATAAGGAGAAGTGACTTTTTAATTTATGTATGCAGAACCGATATCTATGTAGATATTTATTGTATATTATGAACTATCAGAAAGAAAAATAACGGCTCATATTTTAATTGATGATCAGCAAAATATTATCTTTATTCTTCTCTCAAAGTAAACAACCAAATGATTACTTACCTTGTTCCATTTTCTTAGTGACAAACTTAATTAGCTTAAGATATTTTTTAAATCCCACAATTTCATATTTGCTATCACTATTTCTAAGGACATCAAACTCTTGCTGACCCACAGATAAGATACCCAATGCCAGTATGTAGAATGCAAGTTTTCATCTAAAACTCCAAAACTTCTGCTACAAACAGAATGGCAATTACTGATGCAAAAAACGTATAGCTCCCTCAAGGCTTTTCAGAAATCTTGATTATTTAATCAGTGTTCTTGATTTGTAAGGCTAGGTAGTTGATGGCTCCCAAAATGTGTCACGTTGGACATTATCCAGATGGAGTGCCAGTTTTCATTTGAGACTAAAGAGGTAAAATCCAACAAGAAAGGTTTTCCACCATCTCAGACTATAGCTCAACTTATATCAGATGACAAATAAAACTTGGCAGCCTGCTTTGCTGATGATTTAAAAACAGAAACTTCATTGAACTGTCAGATACAAATGAGGTGATTAACTCTGATGCTGATTAAAGTTTTAGCCTATGTTGTTATTACTAACAAGTTTCTATTTTCTTTTCTCTTTTGGGGAGTCTAGTTCTTTCAATATAATTTGTTCCTCCTGTCTAAAGATTTCATTTACACTATTTAGGTTTTGATATATATACTTACTGCTGCCATTTTCAAGGGGTATCTATTGTATGCTTGTGAAATTACTGTACAATACTCATTACAGAGAAAGAACCTAAACCATACTTAGTCCTGCCATAGTTATACACAGGCTTACCACAGTGGCATTCAAGTTAACTATTGACGGATCTCTTTCTATCTCTGTTTATTCTATTTTATTTTAGTTTTGTTTGTTTCCCACTTCATTTTATGTGTAAAGAGTTTTACTACTTAAAAATTGGGGCTTGTGGCTGGGTGCCATGGCACATGCTTGTAACCTAACTACTCAGGAGGCAGAGGCAGGATGATTACATGTTCAAGGCAAGGGGCAGCCTGCACAACTTAGTGAGATCCTGTCTCAAAATACAAAAGAAAGTACAAAAGGGGCTGTATGTGTTGGCTCCCTGGTGGAGCACTTGACTGGCATGTGTGAGGCCCTGGGTTCAACCCCCAGGTACTGAAAAGACAAACTGAGGCTTCTGATTTACACCAAAAAAATCTTTGAGATTAACAGTTATGCTGAAGAATACATGAAAGCTACAAGGAAAGTCAGATACAAATTGAACAATTCCAAGTTGTCAGACTAAAAGAGAAAAAAATGTTTATTAGCATCAATATTAAGAAGCCAAAGACCTGAGTGTTTAAGGAAACACTCACTGTAGATGTCCAGGCTAGAGAGGAGCCAGGACCCCAGGCCAACAGTGTATTAAATGAACACAGCACAGGAGGCTGAGTTTAATCAAAAGACAGAATTAGACTGTGTTGGAAGTATTCTTTTTGTATTTGTTTTTTCTTTAACATTAATCCTATAAAATTTCTTTCCATTTCCTTATAGACTCTGACTTCTAGTATTGTGGGGATTTGATAATAATTTCCCTTCTGCCTACAAAACTCTTTCCTTTCTCTCTCTTTCCCCCTACAAATTCCCTGTGTATCAGATTGCTTCCCTCTTAATTTTCAGTTAGCTATCACCTCCAGTAAGAAGACTTTGCTAACCACACATATCCATGACCACGATCCGCCAGGACCAGGCCTATTCTGTATACCAGGCACTGAGTGCCTCGAAGGTAGGGACCATATTGATCTTTACACATCTCTGTGTCTCTTCTCTAGTATCCAGTACAACACTTTCTACCTGCTCGATAAATATTTCTTGAAGGAATAAAACATTGCTTATGGGTATGGGTGGCTATGGGCACTTGGGTATAAGCAGTAAATTGATTGCAGCTTGAAGAGTAAGCATTATACTGGTAGAAAAAACTGATATCCACAGGGGCAGGGCTAAGGGAACTGAGATTCTTGACAATGATATAGGATGAGAGTCTAACACTATCATACTCCATTCAGCAGAACCTGGCATGCTGGTATAGATATTAAGAAAGCAGCTAATAGTAATAATCCTTTCCAATCTCACTGCACTTCATACCCAAAGGATTTATTGAGCTTTATAAACACTGATTAATCATCCTTGCCCCAGCGAGGTGGGCAAGAGTTATTATGCTCATATTATAGAAAGGAAAACCAAGGCCGAGAGACATTAAGTGGTTAACCCAAGGTCAGGCAGTGAGTCATGGAGAGCTGGCACTTAAACTTGGAGTTTTAAACTTGCAGCCCTGTGCTCAGTCTATTAAGCACAGACCTGGAAGTTGGAAGGCTTCCTTGAGCCCTGGGAAGGATGAGTACCTCCATTACCCATGCTTTCCCACCTCTGTTTGTACCACCAGTGCCATTACCTTGCCATGTGCCATATATTGTGCCTAGTATTTCCCAGATATTATGTCACTGAATCCTGAAGCAAAAATAAAATTATTTTTTCACCATTTTAAAGATGAAGAAACTAAGTCTCAGAAATATTAGTTATTAAGAAGGAGATCTGAGAGTCAGACCAGGGATTTTCAGAGGTAGAAGCCTGTGCTGTTCTCCATGCTGTAGGTTAGGTACTTGTGTACAAATTAGTGCACCAAGGGTCAGGGATATGGCATGAAGAGGTGAAGAAGATCACAGAGGATCTCAGCATGGTAAGGTATAGGTTGTTGTTAGGTGCCGTCGAGTCGGTATCCGACTCATAGCGACCCTCATAGGGTTTTCAATGGCTGAGTGCTTCAGGATTGCCTTGGGAGTGGATTGCCAGGCCCTTCTCCCATTTTTGTGGTGCTGGGAATTGAACTCGGGGCCTCAGAGACTACAGGGCAGTGCTCTACCCACTGAGCTAAATCCCAGCCCGGTAGGGTATAACAGACCCACAAATAATGTTCTTAGAAATATGAAAGGGACAAAAATTCCTCTCAAGATCCTGGGAAGTGGAAGCTGGGTTCTAGTATTTGAGGTGCTCAAGCTTACAGGAGAGGAGCTGATGTCAGAGTCTTTGCAATGGCTTGTGGATATAGATGCTACATGGGGTCATCTGTGAGACCTCCCAGGAAGGGAAGTAGGGCACTCTGGAGAGCCACTTCAACCATCTCCTCACATCAACCCCATCTCAGCAAGGTACAAGAAACAAGCTCTATTCCTTCTCATTAGGGATCTACAAAAAGGTTAAACCAAGAAATTCATTACAATTCTGCTTCAATGAGGGAAAAAATTCCCAAACTACCTAAATATCCATCAAATGAATTTTAATTCAAATAACCTATAACTTACAACTTTGCAGCTATTAAACAAAATGCATTAGAAGGAATCTTTCAACATGTCAGCAGTTCAGGTATATGGATAAAACAAGAAACAAGTTACATAATAATAAATTGTTGTTTTTATCTAGGTGTTATATTTTCAAATGAACCTGCAGTTATACCACTGTGGTGTCCAATCCCATCAGATCTCGGAAGCTAAGCAGGGTCAGGCCTTGTCAGTACTTGAATGGGAGGCCACCTGGGAACACCAGCTGCTGTAGGGCTGGGAGAAGGATCTGGCAATCCACTCCCCAAAATCAATCTGCCATTGAAAACCCTATGAACAGCAGAGAGACACTAACAATAATGTTCTACCTGTTGTACATAGGGTCACTATAATTCAGATACAAGCTCAACAGCACCTAACAACAAGAACATATTTTCAAATAAACTATATGCTATTAGCACCAAAAAACTGTGAAAAGACATTGTTAACAAATAGTAACAGTAGTTATCTCTAGAAAGTGAGATTATGTGGGTCTCTCTTTTTTGATCTATACTTTCTGAATTTTCTGAAATGATTACGCATTGTTCTTGTAATGAGAACAACAAAAGTTATTTTTAATTTTGAAAAAAAAATAAACAGATGCCTCTTGGGAAAGAATGGTTTTTGAACCACTGGATTCATAAACCAGCACCAGCTGCCACCTGAAAAATCTCAGCTTTAGAATAAGCCACAGACTCTTAAACATACCAAAGCATGTGTTCTCTCTCTCATCCTGATAGAAGAAATAAAATGATTCATTCTGTTCTCCTCTACCTTACCCTGACATAGCAAAGATGGAATATGTACTATTTCCAAATCAAAATAGGCATAGTACAGCAAGAAGCACTTCCAAATGACAAAATTAGATTAGAAGTTAAAACAAAATATGTTTAACTGGCTTTTAAAGAAATTTAGTAGAACACATTACTATAAACAGTACATTTGGGCAGCCAAACAAACTTTGCCCACAGAAAATCAATTTTACTCCCCAAACAATGAGAAAAATTACTTTAGATTCTACATTAAATATTGTCGTATTTTTTGAAGAAGCATTTCTATAACTGTGTGGAAATAGGAGTCAAAGGATGCCTTTGTTACCATGGTAACACTCTCCCTCAGAAGAGCCAAGGATGAAGTAGCATACATTCCCCCTGCATATATTTGGCCAATCAATAAACAAAGGACTAATCTGCATGCATCACATTAGGAAAATGGTCAAGGTGTCCATGATTAGTTAAAAGATGGGGGAGGGGGAGGTATTCAACAATTCTGGGTTCAATCAACCAGACTAATTTTCAAGGAAGCATTGTTAACACTTTCTTTATTAGAAGCCCATTATGAAGATGAACTATTGCTAAAATGCCTACAGAGCCTTGAAAAATGGAAATATTTATTATAATATTTAATATGTCAGTGTATGTGAAAGTGATAAACTACGATTAGAAGTATAAAGAAAATGTGTGAAAGGCACATTTCCTGAAGCCCTAGGAATAACAACAACAACAACAACAACAACATTAATAGTTGTTGTTGTTGTTGTTGTATGTGCCGTCCAGTCAGTATCATAGCAACCCTCACAGGGTTTTCAATGGTTGACTGTTTCGGGATTGCCTTGGGAGTGGATGGCCAGGTCCTTCTCCCATTTTTACAGTGCTGGGAATTGAACTCAGGACCTCAGAGACTTCAGTGGAGCGCTCTATCAACTGAGCTAAATCCCAGCCCAATAATAATAATAGTAGGTAGTATTTCCTGAACATTTACTATGGGCTATACATGAGCTAATTCATTGACTTTTTCAGAGGACCTCAGGATTTATTACTATGAGTCTTTATTCTCATTTTTTAAATGATGTAAGAACTATTATCATTTCCATTTTGCTAATAGAAAACTCAAACTTAGAGAGTCATGTAAGTATCCTGAAGCCTTCTCTTTTGGGAATGATGGAGGCAGAGTTCAAACCCATGCACAGAGCTACACAGGCATATCCACTTTATTACACCCGACAGCTTAGCCGATATCAGTGAGCTGTCTTGGTAAAGCTGCTTTACTTTTCTGAGACCCAGACTCTTCATGTACCTCTAAAAATTTTGGGGAGATTACAATTAGATAATGTATGTTAAGATGAAACCCATAATAGGCCCTTAGTAGATTGTTCCTTCCTTTCCCTTAAAAGCATTCAACTATTCAGAACCAACTTAAGTTATTGTAGAAATTAATAGCTCTTGACTTTTTCAGCATGAGAGACAATTGAGAATTACTAGAGTACAGTAGTTCCCTCTGATTTCTGAAGAACCCCAATAGATTTCTGAAACCTCAGAAAGTATTGAACTACATATATATACACACATATATACATATATATATGTATGTGTGTATGTATGTGTGTGTGTGTGTGTGTGTATATATATATATATATATATATATATATATATATATATATATATATAATGTTTTTTCCTATATGTACATTCCTATGAATAAGTTTAATTTATAAATTAGGCTGGGAGACGGACCCAGCAACCCACTCCCCAAAATCCCTTGAAAACCCTATGAAGAGCAGAGAAGCACTGACAATAGTGTTTCGCCTGTTGTATGTAGGGTCGCTATGAGTCTGATACCGACTTGAGGGCACCTAACAACGACAACAACAACAACAACATAAATTAGGCACGTTAAGAGATTATCAATAACTATTAATAACAGAAAACAATTGTTACAATATACAGCATTAGAAACAAGTCCTGGCATACCACACCAGTCAATCTGATAGCTGAGATGGCTAAGTGACTAATAGGCAGGTAGCATTTTCAGTATGGATAGGCAGGTAGCATACACAGCATGGACATGCTAGACAAAGAGATGATTCACATTCTGGGGAAGATGAAGCAGGAACACGAGATTTCATCATGCTACACAATTTAAAGCTTATGATTTTTTTATTTCTGGAATTTTCTATTTCATATTGTTGGATGGTAGTTGATGCCATGTAACTGAAACTGTGGAAAGTAAAACTATGGATGAAATGACTACTGTACTAAACTCTTGCTTCACTTCTTAGGTGCAATTTCTTTCCCCATGAACATACATCAGAATCACCCACAAACAACAAGTGCACATGTGACCTTACATACACACACAGATGTACTCTCATGCACACATATACACACTCATGGTTTCTTCTTGTGTTTTCTTCCCCTTGTCGGATGAAATAGCCACAAAAAATATGGCAGCGAGAATGGCAGCAGAAGGAAATACAGTACTCAAAAAAGTCATTGGAAAACTAGCTCTGTGACCCTCCTCTAACCCTCCCCTTGTAACATCATCATTCTGGACCTCAATTTCCTCTTCTGTGGCTGGGCAGAATTGTGGTTATTCCTTCTAAAGAGCTTGCCAGGAGTTCCCATCCATGATATGGCTGTTTCTGTACACTGAGTGGCCTGGCTGAACTGAGATCTGTGAGTTGCAATCATACTGTTTTATGTATTTTCATACCTGGCCATGGAGAATGTCACTTTTCACCTTTCTGCATGTTGACTGCCTTCCAGGTAGCTCACCTGAACTTCACAGTGTGATCTTCCCAACGGAGACTTCTATAATTTCATCCTATGACAAAAACAATACTTGGGGTTTTTTTCTGGTATTCTTGTTGAAATTTGTTTCTCAATCCTATTATTATACAAATTATTACTCTGAGACAGAGACCTTAAAATTAAGAATGGGAGTTTTTTTTTTTGTTTTTTGATTTTCCTAATAGTTTTTTCTTATTCACCTTTAGTTTTCTCCAGCACATGGGATTGAACCCAGGGCCTTGCACACGAGACCAAGCAATCTGCCTACCACTCAGTTACATCCTCAGCACTGGGATGGGACAACAAATATTTCTCCCAATACTAAAAAATAGGAGAGAGATCAACAAAAACTAAAAAAGGCATTTCAAAGAATTGATTATTTGGCAACAGAATTATGGAATCATATCATTTTCCTAGACTTGAAGTGAAATATTTTTGTCACCTTTTGCTGGGTTCATTTCAAATTATTTCATGAAGCATTTTCATTAGCAACATCTACTCATTTAGTGTCTGTTTTTTACTTGATGCATTTACTTTCATAAAATCATGAATCTAGTCCCTAAATTTCATAGTTACCTGAGTGTAACATGAAGCTCATTTTTATGTCATCTATTATAGGGAACGCTTTCCTGAAAACTCCACATGTGAATACACAGCAGGCTGGGATTTAGCTCAGTTGTTAGAGCACTGCTCTGTAGTCTCTGAGGTCCTGGGTTCGATTCCCAGCACAGCAAAAATGGGAGAAGGATGTGGCAATCCATTCCAGTGGCAATCCCGAAATAATCAGCCATTGAAAACCCTATGAGGGTCACTGTGAGTTGAACATTATTTGACAGCACCTAACAACAATAACCATCTTTGGTCTTGTGGAGATATGCACTTTATGCCTTAAAAGACACAATCAAAAGCATCAATTGTTTGGCTTCTCAAGTGTCAGGCCCATTGTCGTCTCAAATATCAGTGGGAGTTTGAATTTACCAGGCAGGTGTCTCAGGAAAATTTGTTTTAGTACAGGAGAGAGGAGGCTCCTAGTCTGAGAAATGATTCCACCTTGGAACTGAGAATCAAGACATTCCTTTCGCCATCCTTCTAAAGTAGAATTAGCAAACTGCTGGCCCACGGGTCATCCCCAGACGGAATTATATAGGCTGCAGTGGCGGCTGAATAGTGTTTTACATTTGAATTAATTGCCAATGTTTAGAAATCATTAGATTTCACTGCTTCTCTCGAAAAATCTGGCAACTGAACCAGCGTCCCCACATGGCAGCCATCTGCTGCAGCTGAGTAGGGGCTGCTCTTATTTACAGGGGCATGAGATACCTAGTGTCCTACTGTCCCCACCACTCAAGATTGTTTACTCTGCAGCGCGGCTCAATGTCATCATCCCTCTCCCATCTTACATTGGGGCCACTTTGCCCATTTACTTCACTTAGACCTAGAAGTATTTAACTGTAGGTAAGGCTTGGGAGCCAGCCAATCAGAGTTATTGGAAGCACTGATTTTACAACCTAAGGGCAGGGTTTCTGAGCTCCTGCTATGTTGTGAGTTAACTCTTTCATTGTGGGACCTCATGCATCACAATAAGAAGGACCCTAGGAAACACCCCAAGACACAGGAGGCTGTTTGTTGGAGCCTGGGAGTTGGAGGCAACAGGTATTTCCCACCTAAGGTGGAAGTGACTGTAAATGATCTTGAATATCAGTCTTGCCTTACACGCATTTAAGTTTGTAAACTCCAGTTCTAAATTTAGATTCTCTTTCCTGAGTGGGTATAGACGTGTATAAATAAATAGAGGATGCCTCTCCCCAGCTGAAAACGATTTTAAACCCTTCTGCACTTGGTTTCCACCAGAACTGCAACTTCACCTTAGATTTTTTAAGGATGCAATTTTTCAGAGAGAATGCCAAGTGGCATATGAATGACTTCAAACAGAATTGGTTCTATGCACAGAGAAAAGCATGCTCATTGATAGAGAATTTGAAAGCGAAATAGTCTTTGTATTTGCATCGTCCATTTCACTGTGTCAGAACACTTAATTCATGAATTGCCACACGTGATTATGCTTTAATTTAAAATATTAGACCGCTCTCTATACGTTATGACAGCAAAATCAGACTCCAAAGAAGCTTCAAATGTAGTCTGTTTCAAGATTTCTCAACTTCGGCACTACTGATATTTAGACACCATTTTTTGGTGGTGGTGGGCAGGGATTATCTTATGGCTGGTAGGATGTTTGCAGCATCCCTCATCTTGACCTTATAGATGCCAGCAACCAACAACAGTCCTGTCAATCAAAAACTGCCTCTTGTTACCTGGCAGGCAAAAAACTCTCAACGGAGAGTCATTGGTTTATATTTCTCACAAGTTAAAAGGATCATGTGGCCAATGACTGTGCTGTTTACAACCCAAAGTAAAATACCGTAATGCATCATTAGGAACATAATGAGGGCTTATTTTTATAATACTACTACAGAGAGATTTAATAATTCGTGACTTTGCTTGGCCTGACCCTTTAATCATCTCTTACTTTGGGGAAGACTTGAAAAATTATAGTTTTAGAGATTCATTTGGTGTCTCCAAATTTTTCTTTTTGAGGGGAGAAAAAAACACATATAGTTTTATGTTCCCCAATCACATTAAAATCCTAACTAACTTTCATATATTTTGGAATATTTGGGATAATTTCAAGATCTTTCCTTCACAATACATATCCCAAGTTTAATAACAAAATGTGCTTATTTGCTAATTTGTCTGCAGATACCAAACTATAAAGAAGAATACAACTTAGAGAAGTGTTATGTCCACAGCCTATGATTATTTATATATTAAATCCTTGTAAATGTCTTTGATTTCTTTAGAGTTAGGGATCATGTGAATTATTTGCAGAGGCAATATATTAGTTTTTCTTACTCCCTGTTATTTCGACATTAAAAAAAACTATGGCTCAAAAAACTGACACAGAATATTACTAAATCCTGAAATTTCCTTTGAAACAAGCAAAAATGATTAAATTATGTCCAGAAGTGTTTTAATATTTAATAATACCACCGTTCACTGGGTACAGCTTTTGGAGGATCACTTAAATGTCTTCCTCTTTCTCTAATGACCTGCCTTTAGGAAGCCCAATAGACTCTGCCTTAGACATGGTCTTGAAATCCTTGCTTTCTGCATGCCTATCCTCATCTACTGTGATCACTTCCAATTACAGTCTTGCTTTCTCAAGTTATCCACCATGTTGACGCTATAATTATTGTGTGGAAACCAGAAATCTGATTTGACATTTTTATCTAAAAACCTTCAATCACTTCCTGCTGCTATCAAGACAAAGACTACATTCCATACTGTGTGTGTGTGTATGTATGTATATATTTATATGTATGTATATATATACACACACACATTTATACACACAGTTTAGATGTATGCATATATGTTATGTTTATATATGTATATATCTCTATATATTTATCTATATACACACACATAGGATGGAATGTGTTTGTATAATCCCTACTTGGACCTCCAAAGCAACCTTCCACCTTCGATTCTGCGACTCCCTTGTTGTTGTTAGGTGCCGTCGAGTCGGTATCCGACTCATAGCGACCCTCTGTTCACAGGGGAAACACTATTGTCAGTGCTTCTCTGCTGTTCATAGGGTTTTCAATGGCAGATTGATTTTTGGGAGGGGGTTGTCAAGTCCTTCTCCCAAGCCTACAGCTTCTGGTGTTCCCAAGAGGTCTCCCATCCAGGCACTAACCAGGCCCGACCCTGCTTAGCTTCCGAGATCTGATGGGATCGGATGCCACAGGGCTACCGCTGCAGGCCTGCGACTCCCTACTATGTGCTAATTCTTAAGCTCATATGCTACTGACAAGAGTCAATTATGCCCTCTCCCACTTCTCTGTCCCCTTGGCTTGTGACATCCTCTGCTATACTACCAGGAAATGTTCTATTACATCTTCTAAACCTACCTATATTTTCCAAGACCACCTTTCCTATATTTTCTACTGTCCTCTAGAAAATGTAGCCCTTTTTGCTAGCTGATCTATAATGTAGCTTGGAAGCAGGTTTATCTGAACACTTGTCTCTTCCACTATAGTGTGATCTCTTATAAAACAGAGAACTGTACTTGACTGTGCTTTTTAATACATTTATTTTTCATTTGGTAAAAAGCCCATCACATAGAAAAATCGTTTTAGTTCTTAAATATTTATTTTATTCACTATGGAAAAGGTCTATCATGTGGAAAATAGATTTCTTACTTGAAAATTTGTAATTTATTTCAATAATTTTTTCAACAAATATTTTTTGAATGAGTTTCTGTGCTTGACTTCCTGTCTGGATCATTTAATTCAATAGCATTCATTCATAGATACAGAAAATAAAAGTTTCTGTAAAGTACCTTCCATTAATATAAGGGAGAGTTTTCTTTGTCACAAAAAGAGAAAACTTGCCTTGCCTTTACTTTTCAATACAAATAGGTCCTAGGTAGACTCTGTTATGTAAAATGTAGAACACAACGTCTTACCTAACTCTTATATATAATATGTAAATTTGTTTGTAACTAAATATCTCCATTGTGTGTTGGTGTGTACCTATAGTCCAGGTACTTGAGAGGTTGAGGCAGGAGACTCTCTTGAGTCTAGGAGTTTATGACCAGCCTGTATAATTTAGTGGAAGCCTGTCTCAAAACAACAACAGCAACACCGAAAAACTTTACAGATATAAGAAAATATCATTCACTGGACATTATTATTATCTGTTAGAGGAAATATCTCAAACTAAAAATATCCAGATAATGTGAGAAGATAAAAAAGCTATAAAGATCAAAATCTATAAACTATAGCTGAAATATTTTCCTGAGAATTTATTTATTTATTTTGTGTGTGTGTGTGTGTGTGTGTGTGCGTGCGTGTGTGTGTGTGGCTTATGGGTTGTGCCCAGCGTTTCTCACATAATTTGTAAATATTCTACCACCTTCAGCCCATTATTAATTTTTTATCTTGAGTAAGGATCTTGCTAAGTTACACAGAATGCCTCTGGCCTCAAACTCTCATTCCTCCTGCGTCTGCCTTCCAAATCACTGGGGTTACAGGTGTGCATCACTGTGCCCAGCTCAATTTATTTTTGAACTTCATAAATATTTGTTGAATCCAGTTAAGTGAGAAAAATTAGTAGGTGGGATAAGCTAGAGGGTAATATGCATAACAAGTGTGTCATACTACCCTTGGAATTCAGAGATTTCCATTTAAAAATGGAATGGAATGGAACTAAGAATAAAATGAAACTAAGAATTTAATGTAAGTTATGAAATTTAAAAAGTCATTTTAAGTAGTATATTTCTACCTGGTATAGATAGCACCTTTCTATTCAGAAAATTATCCGACTCATCAGTCAGTGGCATTAACCATATATCAGAGGACCTTGGAAACAAAGAACACAGGCTGTTCATGATTTACAATTGTGGAGTTAATAGGACAGTGTCACTCTTCTGCACTTAGGTCTTCTCATTTTGTGCCACATAGTGGTAAATAGATTTGCTTAACATTGATTCTTCCTTTTGTAATAAATCATATTAATTCAGGCAAATTCTATTTCCTATGGAAAACCAAGTTTATTTTTGGGGTAGCTTTCTGGGGTTTAAAAATATGTGAAAAGCTGAGAGTCTTGCACATGCCTGTAATCCCAGCACTTGGGAGATTAAGGTAGGAAGATCATGAGTTCCAGTCAAGCAGACTGTTCTACAAAGGGAGACCCTGTCTCAAGAAACAAACAAAAGAACAAAACCCAAAGTGAAATGGGAAGAAGAAGAAGAAGAAGAAGAAGAAGAAGAAGAAGAAGAAGAAGAAGATGAAGAAGAAGAAGAAGAGGAGGAGGAGGAGGAGGAGGAGGAAGAGGAAAAAAAGAAAGAAAAGACAACTGCAAAAATTTATAAATTTGGAAAATTTCTGTTTAAAAATTATTCAAAGCCAGGTGCAATGGCACATGCTTATAATCCCAGAGAGTCAGGTGGTAGAGCCAGGATGATGGTGAGCCACTTGTTATACATATTACCCTCTAGCCAGGATGATGGTGAGCTAGATGCCAGAGGACGTTTGAGTAATTTAGCAAGACCTTGACTTCAAGTAAAAAATAAAAAATGGCCTAGGGGTGCAGCCCAGTGTTAGAGCACTAGCAAAGTGTGACGAGGCCCTGGGTTTAACCTCCAAGTACTGCAACAAAAATAAATGAAAAAATAAATAAAATAAAATTTAAAAATATTCGGAACTGACAAATATTAAAAAGAATGCTTTTACTCTTATTTTCTTTAACATTAGAATTGTGCCGTTTCATAAAGGAACCATTAACCACTTGTAGCTTTTGATTACTTGAAATATGGCTAGTCTGGATTGAGGTATGAAAGATCTCAAAGGCAATCAAAAAAGTAATATGAAATAAATCTTACATAAATTATATAAGTACATGTTGGAATAATATTTTGGATATATTGCATTAAATAAAATAAATTAATTTTTTAATAAGATAAAATTTTAAATTACACATATGGATCATTTTAATATTTCTCTTACCCAGTGCTGGTTTAGATATTTTTTTTCTTAGAATGATTCATGCCTTTGTTTTTCTTTTTACTATATTTAAGTATTTTTATTTTTATTTTTATTTTTGTGTTGCTGGGGGTTGAACCCAGGGCCTCGTGCCTGCATGCTTTGCAAGTTCTGGACCACTGAGCTGCACCCCCAGACCTTTTTTTTTAACTTGTTGAGACAAAGTCTTGCTAAATTACGCAGACTGCCTCTGGTCTTGAACTTGCGATCCTCCTGCATCTGCCTCCCCCCTGGGATTACAGGTGTGCGCCACCGCGCCCGGCTCCTTGTCTTATTGAACAAGAACGAAGGGACCCTCCAGTAAACAAATTTTACATATGACATTCAGAGACATTCTTCCTAAGGCTAAGTGATTTCAGATGGAGCAGAACTTGAAAACATATCTGTAGAATTTCAGACCTGACGTAAGTTACTGGCAATGTAGCAAATATCAATGGACAGTTATTGAAAGAATCTCCCTATATTTTCATCCAAAAGAAATCCCCCCTATCTAGTAAACTTCAGTGGCTCTCTTCCTGGGAACAGTTTCTATACTGTGCTACACTCATCCTTTTACAAGTTTCTGACATGATCCTTCCTGGTGTGCAATGGAAGAAAAGGCAAATGCAATTGTGTTCAATAATAATAGTAATAAAAATATAAAAACAAAGACCACTACAGGAAAAGTTTCTATCTTAAACAGAACTGGAACCCAAGGACATATAGAAAAAAACTACTAAGTAAAAGATAGAGAAGACTTGGATGGGGAACTTAGATGGGCAGGGGGGAGGGGGGAAGCATAGGGGAGGGTAAGGGGTAACCTATATGAATAATGTTTATCAAATTGTATATATGAAAATTGTCACAATGAAAAGCATGTCAAAATGAATCACATTATGATGTACATTAAAATTTTCTAATAAAAATAGTAATAAAAATAGCTTCACAAAAAATTAAATTCTGATGTGGAATCTTAACTAGTAAGATATATGATTGATGAACCTGCTGAAAGGTATCTGGACACCTCTATACTTGGGTGACTTTATTTACCAAGTTGGAAGAGTGAGATTGTGGAGATGAATGAAAAATAAAACGCATTTCTCAGGAAGGAGGAATCCGTCTTTTTCTATTTGTAAATGCTGACGAGCAGAGTTTAAGGAGGGCTAATGTCACCCATTCATCTTAATTAAAGAGTTAATTGCTCGTGTATCCTGATTTAGTTAGTGGAGCCTGTTAGCATGGGAAGCCCTTGCCTCTATGTATTTTATTGACCAGTGTAATGACATCATCAGTCAGTCTCAGGATTTATTCATGCTTCAGCCAATCCTCATAATGTTAATAGCCTTGTACATGATAAAACTTTCAAGAGGAAAGGAGTCCTTGCGCCTGGCAGAGAATACAAAAAGGACAGTAGTGGACACTGCTAAATGTCTCACTTCAGCTGTCGCTGAAGCATCTCTTCAGAGCCTAGAATCACCAAGACAGAAAAAAAAAAAGTAACTTTTAAATGCTAGTTTTCAGAAAATATTTGTGTGCGGCATCATGTAGCCGGTTGGTTTTTAGAAATTTGCATTAGATATTTGAAAGTTAGCAGCTTTCATTCAATATTACCAACCACAGTGAAAAGCAAGTTAGCACGTGTTAGGTGGAGAGCAAGAACCTACAGTCAGTATGTTTAAAACAGTGATCTCGAGGTGAAATTTGTGGAGAATATCTTTAAATACACATACATACACCCTGAGAAAAATCGAGACTAGATAATTTAGTCATGAATTGGATGAAGAAAGGAATTACTAAAACATGTTCTTCAACCATTAAAATATAACATTCCACAAAGTTCTCTATTTCCCCAGAAATAATGTGCTTAGGTGAACTTGGAAGGCCACAGAGGATACATGACTAATTTTAGACTAACACTCCTTCTTAATACATTTTAAAAAATGGAAAAAGGCAAAATTCTAGAAAAAAGCAGGGAAGAAGTACTATCTCAAGGGCATACAGAGCAAAAACATGGAGATGATGTTCAGAGTTAATGGGCCTTTTTGTGTCTTTTCTCACATGGAGCGACAAGCAGTCCTAGTTAAAGTTAATTAAAGTTGGGGCTCTGTTTCTGCAATCACAACTGGCTCAGGAATCATCCCTTGTTTTCTGAGCTGCTGATTACATATTAAATTCCATGTTCCAGCCAAGGTAAGTGCATTGTGGTTAAATTAAAGAAAAGGTACAAGACGTAAGGTTAGAAGGTAGAACTTAAAAACACACATCAGAGACTTGGGTAGAAGATGTAATAATCTCTTGCATGGCTGAGACATCCTAGCCACCTTCTGGCCTTGAATCGATCACGTCACTTGTCTACACTTACTTTGCACATCTGTACAATGGTGACAGTGAAAGTACTTCTTTCATGGAGTTATTGGAAGGTGAGCAAGTTAATAGGTGCAACACTTAGTACATTGACCAGAGGGCGGTAAACAATGCATAGGAATGAATGGCAATTATTATTCTTATGAGTACTTTTCAAGTCCACCCTCTAAAGATGGTGATTCCCAGAGTCTTTTAAATATACTTTGGTTTTTGCTTTTAAAAATTCCATTTTTTTCAAGCCAGGCGCAGTGGCACACACTTGTAATCCCAGGTACTCAGGAGGCTTACAAGTTCGAGACCAGAGGCAGTCTGTGTAATTTAGTGAGACCCTCTCTCAAAAAGTGAAAAAAATGGGCTAGGGGTGCAGCTCACTGGTATAGCACTTGTGAAGCATGCAAGTGCGAGGCCGTGGGTTCAATCCTCAGTACTGAAAAAAAAATTCCTTTTTTTTTTCATTATCTTCCTACAGTTTTTACTGTCCCATACTTAGGAAATATAAGTTTGTCGTTATCTCTGACAGGTAATTGTTGTTGTTGTTATGTACCCTTGATTGGGGTCCAACTCATAACTACCCTAGGTACAACAGAAGGAAACACTACCTGATACTGTGCCATGCCAGGCACTATTGCCAGTGATTCTCTGCTATTCATAGGGTTTTCAACTGCTGATTGTTTTGGGAGTGGGCTGTCAAGTCCTTCTCCCAAGTCTACAGTATCTGGTATTTTCAGGCAGTCTCCTATCTGAGGACTAACCATGCCCAACTCTGCTTAGTCCCCATGATCAGATGGGATCAGACACCACAGCAGTGCAGCTGTAGACCATAACAGTATATCTATAGGCAAACAGGCAGCACTCTGTTATCCTTGTAGTTCACATTCAGAACTGCCATGAGGCAAGGGTAGACTCATCCAGTTCCTATCTCTTTGTAGCTTTGTGACCTTGGGAGAAATTGGCTTAACATTTCCAAGCCTTGGGTTTCTTTTCTATCAAATGAGGACACACGTAAATTAATCATATGTTGTTACAAGGTGCTGTCAAGTTGGTGTCTGACTCATAGCAATCCTATGTACAACAGACAAAACACTATTGTCATGCTTCTCTGCTAGCCATAGGGTTTTCAACGGCTAATTGTTTTTGGGGAGTGGGTTGCCAGGTCTTTCTCCCAAGCCTACAGCACCTGATGTTCCCAGGCAGTCTCCCATACAAGTACTAACCAGGTCCGACCCTGCTTAGCTTCCAAGATCTGACGGGATCAGACTCCACAGTGGTATAGCTACAGGAAGTTAATCATTTAGTAGTTGTGAAAATTAAAGAATATAATGGTTGTAAAATCTTAACAATAGTATCCAACACATAAATAGCATATTTTTTACTTTTCTTCTTTTAATTATGAAGAGATGGTGATGTCTATAAAAGGAGAAAAAACAAGAAGAGGATATTATTGAATATTAATAAAGAGATGAGGTGAGATAATGAGTCTTTTTCTCTCCTGGCTCTCTGCGTTGCTCATTTTCTACAGTGAGCATGGTGGGGATGTGTGATGAAAGTGTGCTAGAAACCAAGTGTTACAGTTCAGAGGAAGGAGAGCCTGTTTCCAGCTGTGGGCGATTAAGTGAAAGTTACTAGATAGGTGGGATTTCTTCTGGGTGGAAATAGAGGGAGATTATTGCAGATAAAGGGGACCGGGCATAGTTCCCAAAGCAGAAATAATGTCTGTAGTAGGGAAAAAATGAGCAGACCTGATGTGCTGCATTGGAAGGTCTGTAGAGAGATAAAAGATGAGGTTCAAGGATTGTGTAAGAGATGAAAGAACTCGAAATTTATTCTTTGCTTAGTAAATGGCCACCTGAGTGAGTGAGAAATGGGACTGTGGAGTCTCAAATTAAACAGTGCTAGAATTTTAAAGTATCATGTAAGGCAAAATCAAAAACAGGCAAAATAAGCCAGGAAAATCATTTAAATCTCTCATTACCTACAGCATGGGAGACGTGCCTCTCATAATATGATCATATATGCAATCCCAAAGAATGAAATCTTTAAAAGTTTAGAACTATAGAACAGTACTAAAGAAGGAACAAATGCAAGACCATGTGTAGCTTGACCAAGAGTTTTGGAAACACTTCATTTTCAAGAAGTCTCTAATGAAGCATAAGTGTTACTTCTGTCTTCTTCCTGGTTTTATGCCATTTGCCATTAATAATAAGCCAATCAAATTTTTATACATATTAATAGATTCATTTGAAAATTTGATCATGAGACCAGATGCTTGATCTCAAAGTGCTTGTTGATATGAAAGCAAGTAGAATCATGTAAAATATACGTGGAAGATCTTCAGGTAAGGGTCTAAAGCAGAAATCAAGACGATTCAAACATAAGGTCAGAGATTGAATGGTAGAGCCCATCACTGAACACATGATTGAGTGATAGAATAAAAGCGATGCTGGAGACTTAGGAAAATAATGGTACTGTAGGCACATATTACAAAATGTAGTCCCAGGATTGCTTTTGCAAATGAGAGGCCAGAAAGGACGGGAATATTCTAACTTGGGGAATCTCTCAAGAAGATGGTTAGGCCAGAAAATAAAAAGTTTTGGATGTAGATGGAATTGACTGGGAGGACAAGTACTTTCAGATGTAGAATTGAATTCTCATTCTGTGAATCCTTGACTTATGAAAATAGAGCCTGGCGTGGTGGCGCACGCCTGTAATCCCAGCGGCTGGGGAGGCGGAGGCAGGAGGATTCCAAGTTCAAGACCAGAGACAGTCAGTGTAATTTAGCGAGACCCTGTCTCACAAAATAATAAAATCTACAAAATAGGCTGGGGGTGCAGCTCAGTGGTCCAGGCCCTGGGTTCAACCCCTAGTACCGCAAAAAAAAAAAAAAAAAAAAAAAAAAAAA